>PVKV010003547.1:0-142567 GCA_004027835.1 Alouatta palliata | reverse complement strand
TCTCCTTCTCCATCTCCTTCTCCTTCTCCATCTCCTTCTCCTTCTCCTTCTCCATCTCCTTCTCCTCCTTCTCCATCTCCTTCTCCTTCTCCTTCTCCATCTCCTTCTCCATCTCCTTCTCCTTCTCTTCTTCTTCTTCCAGGATTTCTGCACATGGGTGAGGGTGGGAAGAAAATTATCTAATTCATCTAATTGTGTCCCTTTATCTAGTATGAGATAATCTTCCCATTTTACAGATGAAGAAACTGAGGCCATCCAAACTAAGTTATCTGCCGAGGCCCCATAGCTAATGAGAAGCAAAGTTACTAACTGCCTTTCACATCTGAATAACGGGCTATCCCATGCTGGGGTTTCCTTAAAGTCCATGGGACTTGGCCCCTGGCAGGGCGTGCCAACTGGGTTACCTGAGTGGGGAAGAAAATAATTGTATTTAAACATGAGCTTTGGTAACAGCAAAGAAGGGCCATGAAACTCCAGCAAGCCCCTCTCCTCTGCAGACTGGTGCTCCTGGGCTTCCTGGGGCTTGGACGTCTGCTTCGTGACCAGCCGGGCAGGGTGAGGGACATGAAGAGTGACCAGGCTTCCACATGAGCTGACCAGCCTGGAGGCTGTGGACTGAGGTTGGGCTCCTACGTAGGGGTCATCTGAGCACTGGGACAGCTCTGGGGAAGGCAGAGCCCCGTGACCAGGAAGAGGAGCGTGGGCCCTGGAAGCCGAGGCCTCCCTGCCAGCCCTGAAGGTGGTTGGGGCTCAGGGGTGGGTGTTAGGGGACACCAAACAGAGGTCATGAATGTGCTGTGCTGGCCAGATCCGTCCTGCTGATGTGTTTTATTTGGCTTGCAGAGTGCTTCTCCAAGAACTTTGAATTATGTCTTGACATTTTCATATGAAAATCTAGATCTGCAATTTCTCCTGAAAAGTTGGAGACTCTGGCCACAGATGTGAAAGGAGGCATGTGGCAGGAGAGCGGGTGCCCAATCTAGTTGGTGGTAGGTTCCTGTAGACCCCACTGCTCTCCGTGGTACTCTTGGCACTGCCTTTCCCTGCCTGGGACCCTCAAGGCCCCTCTGTTCACAGATGTGAACCCTCAGCCCCTTACCCATGACCTGCAATCTGCCTGTGGTCCCCCACTCTGGCAAGTTTCCCTAAAGGGGGACATGAGGAGCGTGACAGGCACTCAAGGTTGTTGGTCTCAATAGTCTGGGACAGAGTGTGAGGACCAGGAAACCAGTGATTCCCAGAGCCAGTGATTCAGAGGGTTTGGGAGGGGATCTGGCTGGAGGGGCCACCACAGAACCTGAGGGACTTCATGGGGCCTTCTGCTCTCATGCAGGAGAGAAAAGGCCAGGGCCGATTTGGCTAGCCACACGGTGACGCGAAGGAAAACTCCATCCCCTCTAGGGAAATGCAAGGAAAGGGGGAGGAAGGAGAGAAGAAAAGAGGGAGAGGAGAGAAGGAGGGAGAGAGAGACAGAGACAGACAGAGATAGAGAGGAGAGACAGAGATGGAGAAGCAGAGAGGGAGAGGGAGACAGAAGAAGACACAGACAAAGAAACAGAAAAGAAAGAGACAGAAAGACTAGGAGCTTGAGAGCCACAGATTGAGACTGGGTATCTATGACGGGCAGCTGGGACCCTCCTACTGGGCCTGTGGTTCTCTCTTGACTTGGGACAGCAGTATGGCCTGTCCCTCTTTCTCCTAAGGCCTGCTGCTGGCTCCCTGCTGGAGCTGCTAAGACAGGGATGGAGAGAGAGTTCTGTGCTAACAGCACGGTGCATACCAGGTGCTCAGGAAGGCTCTGTGAAGATAGACCCTACTGCTCTGTCTCCCAACCACGCAGGTTTCTGTTTGCCAGAGAGAGATCACCTTTGCCAGCTTGGAAAGTGCTGGGAAAGGCCCAGCATGGCCGGGTGGGCTTCCGAAGGTGGCCAGTGGTCAGTGGAGGGGCCGGCAGCTTTCTCGGCAGCAGGACCACTTGAGAAGATCCAGCCCCTCTCTGAGCCCAGGCCTCGGCCTCAGTACCCACAGCCAGCTCCAGCAGGATACAGACTGGGGCTTCAGGATCATCCACGGTGAAATCAAAACCATCTTTTTCCATGGTACCAGGCCAAGTGTGATAAATTTGGAAAGTAATAAATATCTGCACCATTTCCCGGCATCTCACAGCAGATTGGCATGGTGCAGCTGGCATGGTGTGCCCATGTGTGCGGCTGGGACTGAGGCGCGGCTGCAGCCGGGACTGAGGGGCTGCTGCGGCCTGTGTCTGTGGCTGGGACTGAGGGACTGGTGAAGGTGGGGACATGATCGGGAACACCAATTGCATTTCATTAGAGGCTGGTGATGGGGCACTTCCAAGTGGATGGTTTGGAAGCCCACGACAAGGCAACGTGGGGGGGCCAGGCCAGGCTACATTATTCACAGTGTGGTTTTCTAGCTGCTTCCAGATCTGCTTTTGCCAGTGGAGACTGAGTGAGTTAACCCCCCCGCCCCCACCCCACCCTCATCTCTTGGGCCTGAGTTTCCCAAGCCTCTCCAAGGTGTTGCCCATTCTTCTCTGACCACTAAATCTGTGAGAATGAGCTCAAAGCCTGCACACAGTGCTTCCTGGCTAATGCACGATCTGTATCAATCACGGTTCCTCCAAGTCACAAACTGGCCTAAATAACAAATAGGATCAAAGGCTGACTCCTGGATGAAGTCTGCCCCACTGCATTTCTGTGGCTGTCAGTGGCCTTGGCAAGCTAATAGAAGCCCAGATGAGGGAGAGCAGAGAGTGTGTGGGTACAGAACCTCTAGGGAGGATGGGTCTGCACGTCACACTGTGTTCAGGTGCCTAGTCAGTGGGGATCCTTCCCTGCACACGCCCTCTGAGGTACCCTCCACCCACCGTGCACTCATGACGTCCTGGCTTGTCCCTGGGGACCTCTCTGCACCATCCACAGAAAATCTCTACTTGGATCTCCTTTGGCCCTTCATTTCCCTGTGGCACCTCCCTTCCTGGGACTGGGTCCCAGGGTTCCTCTGGCCAAAGTAGACTTCCCTATGCCACCAAGATCCACGCCAAGTCCCCGTGTATGGGTGTCCTCTGCAGGGAGGCAGCTGTGCTGGGTGGGGGCGCCAGCCTGTCCTAGTCTGCTCACCTACCTCCTGGAACTCAGAGGTGGAACAAGTTCATAGGCTTGTCCCATGTGTATAGTCTGCTGGATTCCATGAAATCAGGTATAAGCCCTCCATTCCTCATCTCTGTTTAAAAAAATTATGCCTGCAAAGCATGTTTAGTTTGTGTATTTATATAATTTAGCATTGTTTCAAAAGAGACTGCAGGAGACCTGAGCAGGTGGCTTGACTTCATGATGAGAAATACGGACCTGCCCAAGCTAAGATGAAGCAGGGGCATTGGCGCTGGATGGGGTGAACTCCCTATCCTCCCCGTGTCCTTCACACGAGGCGCCACGCCAGGCAACTTCCCTGCTCATAGGAAGCTCACATGCAGAACTGGAGAGCCCTTGGAGATCACTCAGAGCCTTCTTCCTGCTTGACAGTAGACAACAGCAAGGCCAGAAGCAGGAGGTGAGGTCATTTGCATGGACTGCTGTTCTTTTTCTGCTCTCTAGTTGTTTCCATGGCCAAGGGACTCCCTCGTCAGAGGGTGGGCATTTCCATGTGTCTCCCTCTTAGGCATCCTGGTCCACACACCTCCCTGGCTCTTGTAGAAATGAAGACCAAGAGACTGCTTGCCATAGCCCCTCCCCAGAGGAGGTGAGCGCTACCTCCAAGTCAAAATACAGGAATCTTGCAAAGGGCTGCTCCATATTTATGAGCATTACTGAATCAAAGTGTCTGAGCAAAGGCTCCAGGGATTCCTGAGAAAAGAGGTGGGCAGGGCCCATTTTTTAGCCTGCTGGAGCCATTTATTTTAAAGAAATACTGATGGATACTAAGATATTCCTTTGGGAGCAGTTGTGTCAGCCTCCTAGTTTAGGTGTCTGATTGATTTCTTTCTCCAAATGTTTCATTTTAAAAGTGCATTTTCTTCTGATAAAGTCATCTGTGTTTTACACACACACACACACACACACATACAAATGCATAAAGAAGAAAACAACCATAACTTCAAGTTGTATCACACAGAGCATTTTAGTTAATATGCTGGTAAATTTCTTCTGGCTGTGGATACTGGTGGCAAGGGAGAGAATCACAGTAGGATTTTCTTTCTGTTAACACTGTTGGTACTGTGTCATTATTGTGTCATGCAATGCTGTGGGAACCTTATTTTGCTTACATATTTATCTGTTTTTCAGATCATTCTTATTCATAGATCTGTGGAAGGGGGATTGCTGGGCCAAAGACTAGGAGCACTTTGACTATGTATTGCCAATTTGTCCTCCAGAAAGTCATGTTATTTCCTTTCCAGGAGTGTGAAGGTATACAACGCCAGTCTTTAAAAAAGAACAGGATTGGAAATGACCCAAAAGTTAATCTGGGGACGAGATATCTAGTAACCAGATGCCAGTTCAATCCCCATTTGGATCAGGGGTGCCTGAGCTGCGGGAATGTGTCGGGGGTTGAAGAGCTGGCCCTTGTCAGTGGGGGTCCACACCTGTGGGTTGTTGGGTTGGGTCTGGGTCTCAGGGCCTCCAAGTGGCTTCCTGGCTAAGGTGCCTGAGACTATGCAGGGTTTGTAACTGCACCCATGCCTGGTCACCACCTCAGTCACAGCCCATCTAGTTTCTACTATTCCATATTCAATGACGGGAACTTTGTAAATAAAAAGAATACAAAATTATGAATACAAAACTAGGTTTAAAAGTGAATACTTATTTCAAATGTTACAATAATCAAAATGAACTACACATTTTTAAAAAGCTGATACATTATGTAAACATCACAAAACTCTGCAAAAACATATTATTTACGAGCTGCCAGATATACTTCTGTAATATTTTCCTTCTTGCATTTTTGGCTGGGTACTTCTGTTTCCCTCTTCATATGACAATGATTTTCTAGAGTCATAATAGAAAGGTAATTCAGTCTTCACTCTGGCAGCACTGTTCAAACATTTTCTTTAAAAAATTGGTAGTTTAGAAAAACACCTTTCAACCTCATAACGAATTGATAATACCATGTAAATTATACTAAGTTATTGAAAAAAACGAAGACTTGAACCATGTTTCTCTCCCATCTGAGCTGTATGACTTTAGGGCATTTCAAGCTTTCTGTATGGTAACTGACCTGAAATGCTCTCTGAATGACAACGCTCACACCTAGACCATTTTAATGGTGTTCATGTTTAGTGTTTTTTTGTTGTCAGTTTTGATTAATTCATCAAGAAATTTAAGTGTTTCTTCAATATCTTCATAGGACTCACTTCTTTTAATTAGATTACTAAATATTACAAGAGCCTACTTATTATTTTTTTAATTTCTACTTCTTCATGGTAAAATCTGGACATTTAAAAACGTAATTTGATTAACAGTAATTTCTTTCTTTTTTTGAAACAGGTTCTTGCTCAGTCACCCTGGCTGGAGTGCAGTGGTGTGATCATAGCTCACTGCAGCCTCAACATCCTGAGCTCAAGCAGTCCTCCTACCTCAGCCTCCCAAAGTGCTGAGATTAAAGATGTGAGCCACCATGCCTGGCTCTATTAATTATTATCTAATTTCTTCCCTCTGTTCCTTAATTAAAAAGTTAAGTATGACAAAATCATATTTCTGTCCAAAGTGGAAGACTACAACTTCTCATTTGTTTTATTGCAACATCTAAAAGCATCTTTCCAGGCTATAGATTAAATAGCATATTCTCAGCTGAACCTGTCTGGATTCCTCAAATGCCTGGGGCCACTTCAGTGCCACTTGATGGAGGCAGAGTACATTGTGTGGGACAGAGGGCAGGTCCCAGTGGAATGAGAGGCTATCTTCCTTACTTACATTGTTAGAGCCTCTCCTGGGCCTAGCCTCTCTTGGCCCGCTTCGAGGGGGCTCCTATAAATGAGAGGCCTGTGCTGGAAGCATCATTAGCTTCAAGGTAAATCTACCTCTTACATCAGTCCTAAATCACACCCCTGAATCTGCCCCATCTGCAGGCTCCCTGGAGGCTCATCCCATCCCCACTGCTCCCTGAGTGGTTCTGGGTGCAGGTGAGCATCAGTGAGTGGGTGGGCTGTTGGAGACCCCATCCCAGGACGCATCATCAGACAGCTGCTGGAGGTGGAGCCCAAACCCTTTGTATGGTTGGGCTTTGGGGACCAGCACTGACCCATAAACTCTGGCTGCCTGATTTCCCTCTCCTTCCTGATTCCTGGAGAAGAAGGCTCTTCAGCTCTGCTGCTGTGATCCCCTCTAGGTCTCCTAGAAGACTCAGTAGTTCCCCTAATCAGGGGCACAGCTCATTTTGGGCCCTCTCTTCTCACCATGCGTTCCTGATCACTCCAGCTCTTTGATTTCTGTAACTCTTTTTATTCTTGTCCTGTGGTAGGTGGGCAATTGCAGAAGAAGAAGCCTGGCCAAGGGATCAAATCCCAGCTCCTCACCCCCCTGATGAGCCCCTGGGCACAGGCATTCTCATCTGGGCATGTCCTGAGGGTTGTGAGGGGCAGTGCCCTGGGAACTGTGTGATCTTTGGTGACTCCCTCCAACATGGTGAGTCTGACAGGGCCCCACTGCAATCCCTGATCCACGATTGGGAGGCTCCCAGCAGAATAGTTAACAGGGAAGAAGGAGGCAGGGGGATGGAGAAAAGAAACCAGACACAGCACTACCTCTTTGGCTGAGCTTGCTCTGGGGCCAGTCTGTGCCCAGGGCCTTGTTCTGTTTCTCCAGCCCCTCTGGATCCTGGCTGTCATCCAGCTCCCGACAGAACTCTCAGGGAGGGCAGTGTGCACTGGGCATGGCTCCGGGGCCTCCTGCAGCTCTGGCTCTGGCTCTGGTCTCACTAAGGTGGGCAGGAAGAGTTGGTGGGAGCCTGTCTTCCTCATGTACCCACCATTGCGGTCTTAGGCATGTGGAGTGCTAGGAGATGCACAAATGTCCACATGGAAAAAAATGAAAAAAGTTCAAAACCAAGTGACCTGGCCCAAAGCACAGCAGCCTACCTTTACCCTTTAAATTAAAGGGGCGCCAGGGTCATCAACCCAGGCATGCCAACTCTCAGTTGCCCCTGTCGGGGGTGGGCTCCCTGGCACCTGGAAGAAGGGGGCTTCGGGGCTACCTCTCCCATGACCTTCCTCACCATCAGGGAGTAGGGTCACCTTCCCCTTCCCTGAGAATGCTCCAAGTAAGTCCCTGTGCCTCCCCCAGTCATTAATCTCATTTCCCATCCCTTGCTAGAATGACCAAAAGTGGGAATTTGCCTTCTTTGAGGCGCCACCACCTCCTCCCTGGAGAGTGAGGCCTGCCTGATGGAGTCTCTAGTGGAAGGACTTTTGGCCTTTCTATCCAAAGCATTAGTCTGGGCAGTGGCTTCGAAAGAGCAGAGTCAGCCCGGGAGATGTGGGTCCAGTGCCTGCAGCTTAGCTGGCCAGGATGGGCTCGGGACGAACCCTCCTCTCATGGCCAGCAAAGCCCAGGGGACAAGAGCTGAGCGCTGCTTCTAGATCTAGGAAGAAGGTGCTGTACTCATCCTCATTATAAACTCTTTAAAATAGGTTTACAATTCAAAGTAATGAGAAGACAAGCCACAGACTGGGAGAAAATATTTGAAAAAGACACATCTTACAAAGGACTGTCACCTAAAAAATACAAATAACTCTTACAACTCAATAAGAAAACAACCTGATTTTTAAAATGGACAAAAGACCTGAATAGATACCTCACCAAAGAAGATATAAGTAAGGCAAATGAGCGTTTGAATAGATACTCAACGTCATATATGATTAGGGAATTGCAAATTAAAACAATATCCAACAATATACCAGTGCAATGGGCAAAATCCAAAGCCTGGGAAACACCGATGCTGGGAGGATGTGAAGCAACAGTGCTTTCATTTACTGGTGGGAATGGAACACGTGCAATCCCTTTGGAAGACAGTTTGACATTTCTTTAAAAACTAAGCGGTGGCTCACGCCTGTAATCCCAGCACTTTGGGAGGCCGAGGTGGGTGGATCACGAGGTCAAGAGATCGAGACCATCCTGGTCAACATGGTGAAACCCCGTCTCTACTAAAAATACAAAAATTAGCCGGGCATGGTGGCACGTGCCTGTAGTCCCAGCTATTCGGGAGGCTGAGGCAGGAGAATTGCTTGAACCCGGGAGGCGGAAGTTGTGGTGAGCCGAGATCGCGCCATTGCACTCCAGCCTGGGTAACAAGAGCGAAACTCCGTCTCAAAAAAAAAAAAAACAAAAACAAAAAAACTAAGCACACTCTCGCTATGTGATTCAGTAGTCACACTCTTTGGTATTTACCCCCAAGAGTTGAAAACTTATGTCCACACAACAAGTAGCTCCCAAACTAATGTTTATTGAAACTTTATTTATAATTGCCAAAACTTGGAAGCATCAAATTGTCCTTCAGTAGGTGAATGGATAAACTGTGGCACATCCAGACAATGGAATATTATTCAGCACTAGAAAGCAATGAGCTGTCAAGACATGGGGGAAACTCATTGTCAAGTGAAAAAGGCCCCTCTGAAAAGGCTATATGCTGCATGATTCTGACTGTGTGGCATTCTGGAAAAGGCAAAACTATGGAGACAATTAAAAGATCAGTGTTTGCCAGGGGGTGCGGGGATAAAGGGGTGCATAGGCAGAGCACAGAGGATTTGTAGGGCGTGAAGCTATTCTGTGTGATACCACGATAGTAGAGACCATTGAGAGAATGCTGGGGCTGGCAGGACTGTCAAAGTGACCCACAGAGGAAAGAATGAGACTTTGGGGTGGGGGGTGGCCTTTTTATGGCTCCGTCCCACCCAAACCAGGACTATGGACTGTGCTGTCACCTCCAGCAGCAGGGGCTGGGGTGGGAGGCAGGCAGTGTCATTCTGGTAGCGGTCTCCCCACATGGCCTCTGAAAGCCTGGGGAGAAGGGCGTCACCCTCCACCACACCTCCAGCGATAGGTGATGGCACGAACTGGCCCCATTCCCTCACTTGACACAGTGGTGGACATTATTAAACACTTCCCCACCCACCTCCAGAACCCACAACACCAAGAGTGAGCTTTAATTCATCATGAACACTGAATGATACTGGTGTGTCACTGTAGGCTCATCAGTTATAACAAACGCCCTACTCTTGTGGGAGATGTTGGTAATGGGGGAGGCAGTGTATGTGTGGGGCAGAGGGTATATGGGAAATCTCTGTAGTTTTTGCTATGAACCTAACGTTGCTCTAAAATTATAGTTGGCTAAAAAATATGTATTTAGTATCTTGCAACTTATTTTAATAGCCACTTCCATGGAATCTGCTCAATTGATGTTTACTAACCCTTGCTTCATGCTAGACCTGCACAAGGCCGCAAGGACACAGTTGAGAAACAGGCTATCTTGGTTTCTGTATTCAAGCCACCATAATCCCTCAGGGAAGAAAGTCATTACACAAGTGTAAGCAACATGTTACAGTTCAAATCACAGTAAGGCTTTTTCAGTCCTCCTGTAAACCAGGGAGCAGGCGGCCTCAGGCAAATCTGGAGGGTGAGGGGATTCCCTGCAGAAGTGCTATCTGATGCCATCTGAGACTGAAGATGGCTACAGTTGACTGAGCAAAGCATGGGAGCGAGGGGACATGCAAAGGGTAACACGTGTGGGAGCCTGAATGGGAAAGAGCCGGTGTTTCCAGGAAGGAAAAGGAGACTCTGTGGCTGGAGTTCTGAAGAAGGGGCAGAAGCCAGCCCTGTAGTGCCTGGGCCCCCGCCAGCCATCCAATTTGCCTCCAAATGCATCAGGAGGATTTGAAGGGCTTTAAACAACTGTGACATAATCAGATTTGCATCTAAGAACTATTATACTGGGCAGTACACAGAATGAATTTGATGGGGCCAAGGTGGGAATGGAAGACTAGTTAAGGGGCTAGCACATAACCCGGGCAAAGAAACCATGTTGGCCTTTGCAGAGAGAGACATGGACAGGGCCAGGGGTTCTCAGTTTGACCTACCCAGATGCAGAGCCTGATTGGACATGGGGGCTGACAGAGGGGCCAGTGTCCGGGGACAGTACCATGTTCTGGAGGACCCTGGAGGAGCAGATCTGGAGAAACAGATGTCAAGTGGATGTGGACTGGGAGCCTGGGTGGCTGTCAGCCGGCTGAGGGAAATGTGCACAGGATGGATGTGTGCACCTGGAGCCCCACACGCAGCCTGGGCGGGAGACATAAATCTGAGCAGAGAGCTGGTAATTGGAGCCGTGTGGCGGATGAAATCATCTAAGGGGAACGTGTGGGCTGAGGAGAGCAGGGAACAGGGTCATGATCACTGCCACATCTGTGGCCTTCGGGAGCTGGAGCCAAGACGCCATTGGATTATCAGCAGTGCGACGCACAGCAAAATCCAGAGCCCAAGGCTTGCTTGAGGCTCTACAGCTGACAAAGGCTTCCCATCAAATGAGGTCCACAGGACTTCCCACCCAAACCCTGAGAGACAAGTGTACTCCTACCCATGGGACTTTGCAGTGCAGAGGAAAGAGTACAGGGGTGGGAATGGCAGAGACCGAGGCTCAGATGCACAGGGTAATAACTCCTGCCTGGAGAGTTATGGTGCAAAATGACACGAGGCATTGACAAAGCTCCAGGCACTGCGCCTGACACATGGTTGGACTGTTGAGGTTTTAAGGGACTCATAAATAACACCCCATTATTCCTCTCCTCCACTTACATCCAGCTGAGAAGTGAGAGGCAGGAGATAGAGAACTGGAGAAGGAGAGCAGCTTCCTCACGGCACTGCTGTGAGCACTGCTAATGGAGCAGCTGGTCCATGCTCACCTTCCCGCCCTGTGCTCAATTCCTGTCACTCCTCCCGTGGCCTGAGGAAATGCTGGGGCTTGCAGGACTGTCAAAGTAGCCCAGAGAGGAGGGAATGAGACTTCAGGGTGGGGGGTTGCCTTTCTATGGCCCTGTCCCACCCAAACTAGGACTATGGACTGTGCCATGGCCACCAGCAGTGGGGGGTGGGGGTGGAGGCAGGCAGTGTCACTCCACATGGCCTCAGAAAGCCTGGGGAGAAGGGACTCACCCTCCGCCACGCCTCCAACCATAGGCAATTGCACACACTGGCCCCATTCCCTCACTTGACACGTAAAGCCAGGACCAACAAGCAGAGGAGCGAGAACCTGCACACAGGGCTTCCCACTCCAGTCTGGCTGTGTCTGAAGGTGGGGCTTTGGTGCCTGCAGCTTGTCCCTGAGGGCCCCTCATCGCTGGCCCTAGTTGACTTTTGGGTGGGTCCTAAGGGTGGCCCTGAGCTGGGGTGGTGGAAATGGTGACTGTGTCTCCAGTCTTCGCTTAACCCCGGGAGCACTTTCTTCCGACCTCTGCTGTGGGGTTATGCCTCGCTGCCTCCCCACTCTCTCCTTTAGGTACTGACTTCAGAATCATGAAGGGGGGACTCTTTCTCCTTCATTGGTTATCACATGCGAACTCTGCAGTCCGAGACCAGCTCCCTTCCATGTGGTGTTTGGGGCACTGGGACACGGCCACAGTGTGGGTGGAGTATGCTGATTTGAGTATCGCCTGGTGGCTGAGCTCAGAGAGACAAGAAAAGTGAAACCCAGCCCCAGCTCAGAGATCACCCACTTCCGCCCAGGGCTCAGTGCGGCTCAGTCTGCCTGTTGGATATGGTAACGTCAGCGGCAAGGGACGCGCCTGTCTCTAAAGTCTCCTCTCTTCCTTGTCCACCCTTCTCTCTCCCGCCGCCTTGCTAATCCTCCCTAGAGCTGTCATAGTCTGTTGTGACAGCTGACTCTGGAACCGGCTGTCTGGAACAGAGAGAGGCAAAACCCTAAAGGTGAATGTTTGTGTCTGGATGTGAGTGTGATTCCAGTCTGAATTCCTCATCCCAGGCCAAGCAGAGCCTGGCGGAGGAAGCTTCTCACCTGCCTTGGATGTGAGGCCAGACGGGGCATCACCTAAAGCAAAGGAGTTCATAATTCAAAACAAGAATAACTTAGGTGGCAGGCATATATCTTGCTTCCCAAACGCTCTTTGAATTTCTGGCACTTCTGCCTGGCTGGAAAAAGTTCAGTCTCAGTAATACTGGAGGTTCCCTTTGCATCCTCAGCTTATGAAGTTCCTGAGGGTCTCACAAGAGCAGCAGGTAAGTCCTCCAACGCACCTGTTAAGGCTACAAATATGGAGGACACAGCTTCTGTGGTCTCATCGAGGCCAGGTGTAACGTGCACCTGGACCCCAGGGTCACAGCAACCAACACAGGAGTGGAAATTCCATGCCTTCCTCTAGCAATTGCCTTCAGAAGTTGGTTCGCTCAGCACTGACAGCTAGCGGGGCGGGGTCTCACCTCCAGGAGCCATGGACTGCCTCCCTTGATGTCTGCACAATCTTTCCTCTTTCCCTTCTGGCTTCTACAGCTACCTTCTTTCTTCTTCCCATCACACTTTCTGACTTTCGAAGAACAAAAGCTGGGAACAGGGGTCCTCTCTGAGAAGCTTCTGTTTTCTGCCCTGCGGCCACCCTCCCAGGAGGGAGAGAGGACAGAGGCCACCTTCCAGCTTCCAACAGGGCAGAATGTGGAAAGAACCCACAGAAGTCGTATCTCAGGGAATTATCCTGCCGACATTGCATCATCTGTCCTGTGTGTGACATCACTGCTTTCCACTTGACATCTCCATGCTTCCTAGACTGGGGCCCGAGGGTCTTTGGAATAACTTGGGGGTGGGTGTCCTGAGCCTCAGGATACACTTCGCGTATCAATGGCCAATAAAGGGAACTGATTGAAATCATAGCATACTTCTGAAATCTCTTTTGTGCAAGGAGAATCCCTGAAGGATGTTTGGTGTGAATATAACAATTGTACTGATTGCAGAATTCACAAGAGGAGTTGGAGATTTGGGATGGGATTGTCTACTTTGTTCCTCAAAGCCCACCTTCCCAGATTCCTTCTCTGCTGTGGGGCTTTACTTCTAACCCTTTGGGAGCATCCCCACGGTCTTTCTGATGCTAAGACTGAGATAACATTTCCTTCTTGGACTCCATCTCCTTCCCCTCCTCCAGGGCTTTGTCTGCCCCCTGATCCCAGGAGGTCCCACCCTGTCCTTGTGCTCGGGGTCCATTCTTTAAGCTCCCTGAGTTCCCTGCTGAGAGGCACCAGGCTTAGACTGCAGGGTGAGCAGGTGGGACAAGGGGCCTTGGCAGTGCTAGTCCGCAGTGACTGAAAGATGATCAGATGTTTTACCCTCCCCAGTTAATCCTATGGATACCTCCTGCACCTTCTTCTACTGAAAGAATGTCTTTCTCTGTCAATCCCAGCCTGACATGTGTCTCAGGAAAGAGAAAGAAGGCAAGAGGAAAGGAAAAAAGAAACCTACTTCCGGATATGCCACATATATAAAAACAAACGGATGTATTATGAAAGAGAGTAAAAACTTCTGCCTGAATTTTAAAAATAATAAGTAAGACTTTGAGGACATTTCTGGATGCTACCCCTTTAGGTCTATGCGCAAATGAATGAGTTACGTATTCACTCACTGGAGACAAGTCCCTGAAACAATCTGAAATGCGCTGCCTTCACCCATCTTAATCTTTTCCTTGTTTCTTAGGTAAAAGTGTATGTTTATCAGAGTCAAACGTATGTAGCTTTAAAACTTAAATGATTCTTCAAGGCTTGTAATGAGAAACAGCGTTCCTCTTCCCACTCCAGATTCCCATTCCCCAGAGGCAATCGGGTTGAATTCCTGCTGTTTCTTCCGGTGCTTTCCTCCTGAATTTAAAATAACAAGTTTAGAAGGCCATTCCTTGCTTTTTCAGTTTATATGTCATGGAATGAACTTCCACCACGGAAGAGGAGGCTGTTGCTGTTTTAAACACCTCCTTGCTGTGCACACGTGCCGTCTCTTCGTCTCAGCCCCATCGTAGTGGTTACAGCCTAATTTTTGGCCAAATCAATATTTGATATTTACATAGTTATGACTATGTTCATATTATTCACAGCTAAACCATGCAGTGCACATTTCCTACGTTGTACAACTTTTCGTTTTACTTGGAATAAACAGTTGCCAAGATTTCCTCTGGTTTAGTCCTCACTCCCATTCATCCCTAGACTCTGGGCCAGAAGGGGGCTCTCATTGCAGTGGTACAGATGCCTTATGGCTGGGCTTCCTCTCCTGTTAACCTACCACACCCCCGTGCCAGCACACACGGCCATCCAGCTGTTGTCTTGGGGTTCTGGGAGTCCCATTTGCCTTCCCTGCATTGGGTTTCTAGTTGCTGAAAGATGGCTCTTTTCTTAGTTTTATTCCTCTCTATAGTTTCCTAAAGAATATTTTGTACTGGGAAATGTTTTGAGAGCACGTTTGTGCAAAAATTAGTTATTCCACCTTCATGTTTGATTGGCAGCTTGGTTGGAGATTCTTGACTTCAGGTTTTGAAGCCATGGCCACTAACTTCTGGCTCATAGAGTTGCCACCAGAAGTCAGACGCCATTCTCACCCCTCTCCTTTCATAGGAGGCCAGATCCTTCTCTGAAATCTTTCTGGATTTCCTCCTTTATCCCAGGAGTGCTCTGGTGCGGCGTGGATCTCATTTCACTTGGGAGTTATTTAGTGAGTCTTTTCACACTAGAAACTGATGATCATTATGCAAAATCTGATACATTTTATTGTTATTGTTTTCTTTAATTAATGACCCACACCCCATATACTTTCTCTGTTCTCTTTCCTAAAACTTTGTTTTTCAATCATGGACCTCCTAGGCCGATTCACTCATTGTCGTAGCTTTCCTCTCCTATTGAGGCAGAAGAACAGGGTCTGGAGGCAGGGAAACTAAGACCAATTCACGCTGACTTCCTAGAACTAAATTGAGAGGAAAACCCCAACTTTCCATGACTCAGTAACAAAAGGACCCGAGGCTTCTGCTCCCTTTGCAAATCCCCTCCCCTTTTCTCTATGGCACATGGAAAACTGAAGGTATCTCTGATTGTAAAGCAATCAGTTAAGCTTTCTCAAGTTAAGATGAGGTCACACCAGTTAGAATGGTGATCATTAAAAAATCAGGAGACAAGAGATGCTGGAGAGGATGTGGAGAAATAGGAACACTTTACACTGTTTGTGGGAGTGTAAATTACTTCAACCATTGTGGAAGATGGTGTGGCGATTCCTCAAGGACCTAGAAACAGAAATTCCATTTGACCCAACAATCCCATTACTGGGTATATATCCAAAGGATTATAAATCGTTTTATTATAAGGACACATGCACACGAATGTTCATTGCAGCACTGTTTGCAATAGCAGAGACTTGGAACCAACCCAAATGCCCATCAATGATAGACTGGACAGGGCAAGTGTGGCACATATACACCATGGAATACTATGCAGCCATCAAAAACGAGTTCGTGTCCTTTGTAGGGACATGGATGAACCTGGAAACCATCATTCTCAGCAAAATGACACAAGAACAGAAAATCAAACACCGCATGTTCTCACTCATAGGTGGGTGTTGAACAATGAGAACACATGGACACAGGGAAGGGAGCATCACACACTGGGGTCTGTCGGGGGAAACTAGAGGAGGGACAGTGGGGGGTGGGGAGTTGGAGAGGGATAACATGGGGAGAAATGTCATATATAGGTGATGGGGAGGAAGGCAGAAAACCACATTGCCATGTATGTACCTATGCAACAATCTTGCATGTTCTTCACAGCTACCCCCAAACCTAAAACACAATAAAATATATATTTTAAAAAAACGTGAGGTCATTAGGGAGAACCTTAATTTGATAGGACTGACATTCTTGTACAAAAGAAGAGGAGACACAGAGGAGAAAGCATCATGTGATGACAAAGGCAGAGAGTGGAGTGCTGCCAGGAACAACAGCTGTCTCCACCAGCCAGACTGGAGATCTTCCCAGTTCGTGGACATTGAGTATTCAAAAGGTCTTGCCTCATTAGCGGGCTGTCATTAGTCCTACACTAAACCCAGCTCTCGTTCTGCCTAATAAAATTTGAAAGCAAGAGTTGAAGGGGTCAAATGATTTTCAGTTAATTCAACTGCATAAAACAAAGCTCAAGATTATTCATAGGAATACAAAAGTAGCCAGCACCAAATAAGGTAAAATGCATAATGTCTAGCATCAATAGAAAAAGCAAAGAAATGCAACCCATAATGAAGAGACAGCTCACCAATTGAAACCAACCCAAAACTGACATGGAAGTTGCAATTAGTAAACACGGACAGTAACATTGTTATTATAACTGCATTCTACATGTTCAAAAAGTTAAGCAGAGGTGTGGAAGATAGTTAAAAGATCCAGACTAAAGACAATATATAAGATTTAAAATACACTGGATGGAGTTCATATCACATTAGGCATCACAAGAGATTCATGATCATGAAGATGTAGCAATAGAAAGCACAGAGATAAAATTTTAAAATGTCTTTAGGCCTGGCGCAGTGGCTCATGCCTGTAATCCCAGCACTTTGTGAGTCCGATGGGAGTGGATCACTTGAGGTCAGGAGTTCAAGATCAGTCTGGCCATGTTGGTGAAATCCCACCTCTACTAAAAATACAAAAATTAGCTGGCGTGGTGGCCGGTGCCTGTAATCCCAGCTTCTCAGGAGGCTGAGGCAGGAGAATCGCTTGAACGGGGAGGAGGAGGTTGCAGTGAGCTGAGCACACCATTGCACTCCAGCTCAGGTGAAAAAAGCGACACTCCATCTCAAAAAAAAAAAAAAAAGTCTAAAATCTCAGAGCATCAGTGAGCTGTAGGACAATTTAATGTGGCCTAATTTAGTGCGGTCATTTGAGTCCTCAAAGGAGAGAAAGAGAAGGTGAGAAAGAAAAAGAATTGAAGAACGAGTGGTCAAATATTTTCCAAGTCTGATGAAATCCAAAAACCTGTTGTAATATTTCCTAGGGCTGCTCTCACAAAGCACCGTAAACTGTATGGCTTAGAAGGACAGGAACGCATTCCGTCTCAGTTCTGAGCTAGGAGTGCAAAATCCTTTCTTGCTCCTGAATCTAAAATATATGCTGAAAAATAAAAAAACAAAAACAAATCAGAAAAGAAGCCCACTGTTTCATGTGTTTTGTTGTCTTTGTGGTTGTTTCAGACAGTAGAATCTGTCTGTTCCTTGCTTGAGCATCTTGACTGGCAGAGCGAATACTTACCGAAGGATTTTCAGTAGACTATGGATGTGGTCATGCTTGTGATTCTGGAAGGTGACTTTGTCAGTCCTGTGCAGGACCGATTGAGGCAGGATAGACTGAAGGTAGGGATGGGAAGGATAAAGAGGTCCCAAACAAGGACAAAGATAGCAGAGATGGAGAGGAGGGGCTTTATGGTAATTAGATGGTAATGCTTCTCTACCATCCAAAAGGATGTGTGCAAGTAGAATGGCATTGGCAGAGGCGAAGGGTGTGTGAGTTGCTGTGAGTGTGGAGTCAGTCAGAGCTGGATTCGAATAGTGAATTTGTCACTTGCTTTCTTTGTTATGTTGGGAAAATTATTTGGTGACTCTAAGCTTCCATATGCCCATTTATAAAACGGGAATCATGATAAAACCCACCTCCTAGTGTTATAACGACTGAATAAAATAAAGGGACAGCATACAGCCTATCTCACTTGCTCAACAAATGTCCGCTTCTCCTGTGACTGGCATTTTTGTTGTAATTATCCTCTCCTCCCTCACCTGTCCGTCATCTGTTGGTGCCTTCCATATTTCTATTCTTGTTCACTTTCGTTATGCTCAAAGCCACTTACATGTTCAGAAATACAAATTGGAATCTCCAAGATCTGCTGCCTGAGGTCTATGCCCACACACTCCACTGCCTGATGGGTGGGAAATGTATTTCCTGGGATATGAACTCTCACCTCTGCTTCCTTCTCCACCCTGCTCCTTGCCCTGGGCCCCTGCTCGAAGGGCGGGACAGTTGTCATCAGCTACATTACTCATCACATTACACTATTTTCTTCCTCTTGGCCTGCATGTCCAGAGAGTCAACAAACTCTGCCACTTATCCTCCCAAGGCCCATGCTCACCTGCTCCCCCTTCTCTTCCCATGCCCACGTCTGATTCCAGCCTCCACAGGTGTCCCCTGGACTATTGCTACAGCACCCTAGTGCGCTTCTCTGATTGGCTTTTCCCTGCATCCACTCCATCCTCCACTCTACTCTTTCTTCTTTTAACTTCTCTAACCTTTGTTAATATTGATTGTGCACATATATACACACATTGTCATTACAAAAGATTCACATAGCACTGAAGTTTACTCAGTAAAAAACGTGAGACCAGGTGTGGTGGCTCCCAACTGTGGTCCCAGCACTTCGGGAGGCCAAGGCAGGTGGATTGTTGGAGTCGGGAGTCAGAAACCAGCCTGGCCAACAGGGTGAAACCCTGTCTCTACTAAAAATACAAAAATATGAGCTGGGCGTGGTGGCGGGCGCCTGTAATCCCAGCTACTTGGGAGGCTGAAGCATGAGAATCACTTGAATCCAAGAGGCAGAGCTTGCAGTGGGCTGAGATTGTGTCACTGCACTCCAGCCTGGGTGACAGACTGAGACTCTGTCTCCAAAGAAAAAAACAAAACCTCTCCTCACAGGTACCCATTACCTTCCCAGAGGTAACCACTTGCAACATTTTGATGGGAATTCTCTAATTAATTGTTTACATATTTATTTATGTATGTACAAATATGTAAATATATATACACACACATGCATACCTATATATTTGCTTTTTAATGTAAATAGTGTTATACCTTGGATACAATTCTGTGATTTGCTTTTGACACTTTCTGTGTCTCGGAGACTTTTTTTGTAACAGAAGATGGAGCCATTCTTTTACCAGCTGCATCTTATTCTGTGTGTGGATGCAGTCATTGTGTTTTTTTGATATGTCTTTTTTAACTTTTAAGTTTGGGGGTACACATGCAGGATGTGCAGGTTTGTTACATAGGTAAACACGTATCGGGGAGTTTATTGTACAGATCGTTTTATCACTCAGGTATTAGCCTAGTATCCATTAGTTATTTTTCCTGATCCTCTCCCTCCTCCAACAGGTCCCAGTGTGTGTTGTTCCCTTCTATGTGCTCATGTGTTCTCGTCATTTACCTCCTGCTTATAAGTGAGAACGTGCAGTATTTGGTTTTCTCTTCCTTCATTAGTTTGCTAAGGATAATGACCTCCAGCTCCATCTATGTTCCTGCAGAGGACATGCTCTCCTTCTTGTTTATGGCTTCAGAGTATTCCAAGATGTATATTTACCACATTTTCTTTATCGAATCCACCATTTGATGGGTATTTAGGTTGATTCCATGTTTTTGCTATTGTGATTAGTGCTGCAGTGAACGTACACATACATGTGTCTTTATAACAGAATGATTTATATTGCTTTGGGTAAACATGCAGTAATGGGATTGCTGGGTTGAATGGTATTTCTGTGTTTAGGTCTTGAGGAATCGCCACACTATCTTCCACATTGGTTGAACTAATTTATACTCCCACCGACGGTGTACAAGCGTTTCTTTTTCTCTACAACCTAGCCAGCATCTGTTATTTTTTGAGTTTTTAATAGTAGCCATTCTGACTGGTGTGAGATAGCATCTCATTGTGGTTTTAATTTGCCTTTCTCTAATGATCAGTGACGTTAAACTTTTTCATGTGATTGCTTAGCCACACTTATTGATGGAAACGTAGGTTGTTCAAAATTTGCACTTTTCTAATGAAGCAATGAATCTATATTCAACTTTATGCACATATGAGAGACGCTTTAGAACATATTCCCAGGAGTGGGATTTTTGTAAAGTGTAAGTTTAATTTCAGCAAATCTACATTTTGCCTTCTGGAAGGAATTTTTGCACTCCCAGGTTCTTCAGTGACGCATGAGCAATCTCCCACCATCCTGAGACCACATTGGTATAGGGCATATTTGCCTCTCTGAATCGAGAGAAATCTTTTTGTCTTAATTTGTGTTTTTATGATTGGTGGTGAGGAGAACCTTTCTGGACAGGATCCAGGGGACTTCACTGAGGGCCAAGGAGGACCGCTTCTGTAGTTCTTACCACCTCCCTTTCCAATCTACACTCCTGGTTTTCCTTCCCTGCTGTTAGATAAAATCTGGGGCAATTCCCACTGAATTTTCCAGTGGCCCAGTCTAGTCGGTCAGTCTAGGATTGCACAGTACAGTCAAGACCAACATACATCTGATTCCTGGCTCTCATTCCAGTAAAAGCTTCCCCAGCCTCCGGTGGGAGCTGCCTGGAGAAGCTCAGCTGTTCTCACCCTTCTTTTCACCCAGCCCAACAGGAACTGCTTATTATCCTTTTAAGCTAGATTCAGGAAGGAGAAAGGATTAGGAGAAAAGGCCACAGAGTGGCTGATGTCATACAGCTTGGGTTTTTTCAGGCTTCTGGGTGCTATTTCTAATGTTCTCTCTGAATGATGTTTTGGGGGCTCATGAAGGCCCAATGCATGGTGGGCCCAGATTGTCCTTTTCTTGGCAGAGGGAAGGCCTGTCACTGAGGCCACTTGCAGTGCCCCCACCAGCCTTTAATTTGGGGTCTGAATGCCCTGGCTCCTTCCCTTCTCATTGCTGTCCTTTGCTTCCCCTTGTGCCAGCTTGGGCACAGCAGACATAGCCACATCCCCTCACCTTCAGTCTTTGCAGGGACACATGTTACATTCTCCTGGAGACCCATCTTGAAGTTCCTCTCACAGTGTGACTGCCCTCTGGCATGGGCCGAGAGGCAGACCGCCTTCCTCCTCTGTGTGTGTCTGAGTGTGCATTCTTGTGTGTACCCATGTGTGTTTCTGAGGAAGCTCAGGGGGCACTGCCAACTCTCTACAACAAGCCTTGTCTACCTCTGCCTCTCCTTAAAGTGACAGATGGAGGGTTAGATCACCCTCTGAGTGGGTATTGCATTGGGGTCCAGCATTTAGATGCTGGGGTTAGTTGGCACCTGCTGCCTTGTTCTTGACCTTCAGAGTCTCAGGCCAAACCAAGGCTGAAAAAGTCCTGTTGTAGCAGTCAACATTATTGCCTTAATGGTCTGGCCAAAGTCTTCACCCATTTTTCTATTTCATTGTTTTCTCTTTGTGATTTGTAAGAACAATTTTTGGCTACTAATTTTTCGTTTGTTAGAAAATTCCGCATGTTGGCTCACGCCTGTAATCCAGGCACTTGGAGGCCAAGGCGGGTGGATCACCTGAGGCCGAGAGTTCAAGAAAATTCCGCATGTTACTTGTTTCTAAACTTTCTTTCTGATGTGTTCTGATCTATGGGAGTTTTTATTTTTTTTATGGGATAAATCTGTTAGCTGTTTCCTTTATGGCTTCTGGGTGTTGAATCTTCCTTCCT
This sequence comes from Alouatta palliata, assembly GCA_004027835.1. Taxonomy (NCBI): domain Eukaryota; kingdom Metazoa; phylum Chordata; class Mammalia; order Primates; family Atelidae; genus Alouatta; species Alouatta palliata. Next base: position 121,117 of record PVKV010003547.1, on the reverse strand, counting down.
TGGAAAGGGAATCTCCACCCTAAACTTGTAAAAATAATATATTTTTCCCTATCATTTTTATGGTTTTGTTTTTCCATGTAGGTCTTTCCAATATTTATTTTTATTATAAAAATGCATCCTAATATAGCAAAAAAGTCAACATAGAATAGTAACTAAATAACTTGATAAAGTCATCTCTTTTATTCTCCAGACTAGCTTCCATAGGTAACCAGTGTCAACAGTTTAAGCTCTATCACACCTTGTGCTCATTCAAATGTATATACAAATATATGAAGTTTGATTTTGTCTTGTTTTACCAAAATGGGAAGATGATATTTAAATACCTCCGAAGCTACTTTTTAATTGTATTATAGATTTTGCAACAGTATTTTTAAAAGGTTTTTAATTTAGATTTTTATTCAGTTAACTATAGATTCACTTGCAAGTTGTGAAAAATAAGACACAGTTCCTGTGTGTCTTCACCTAGTTTCCTCACAGCATGGCCGACTCAGGACAATCAAACTTCCCACAGGGCAGCACAGGGCTACCAGCGAAAAGAAGCAGAATCTGCTATTCTCTTAAAGGCTTGGGCTGGAGCTGGCATTGTATCACTTCCAGCATACTCTATAGCAACGAAACTTTAGCCTGGATTCAAAGCGAGGAGGCAGAGACCCCATCTCTCGATGGCAGGTGTATCTAGACTCTGGGGCCATCTTTGATCTGCCACACGGTGGATACCCAATTATGCCCATGCCAGCTATTTAATTATTCTTTAGTCACTGAATTGAAATACTCCTTTTTTTTCTGGGCTCTGTATTCTGCTTCACCGATTTGTCTTTTCCTCGGCTATCTCTGTTCTGTTTTGATTCTTGTGGTTTATCTTTTGATATCTAGTGATCTGGTGTCCCACCATTGACTCCCCTGCTCTAGAATTTGCTGTAATTCTGGCTCATCTACATACTCAGGTGAAATTTGGGTTAGCTTCTCATATTCTGTAGGTATCATGTTAGGCTTTTTATTAGAATGGCTCAAAATGTATAGATAATTATGGGAGAATGTATATCTTCACAATATCAAGCCTTTCCTTTAGAAACACAGCACATCTATTTATTTGGGTTTCCTTTTTAAATTGAAGTTTTATAATTTTCTTCACACAGGAGTTACTGGAGATGTTACTGAATGTCTTATTGGTTATAGTATTTTTTAAAGATAAATTTCTTGAACTTCCTAGGTAATTGTATTATCTGCTAATGATGTCAGGGTTAGATCTTTTACTCCAATATCACATCTCTTGTAAACATTTCTGGTGTTATTGCCTTGATGAACATTTCCATATATGCTGAGTATTTAATGGTGGTGATGGGGAGAGACATCCTTTTCCTTCTTTCTTCCTTTAGTAGTAATATAGCAACCCCTCACCTTTCAGTGCATTATTTGATAGAGTCTTCAGTATATATGCATCTCTAAAGAATTTCCCTTTCACTCTTGCTCAGCTCAAAGTTATTACTATAAATGGATTTTGAATTTTTTTCTAATGCATTTCCTACATCTTTAAAAATGATAATATGAATTTTCTTCTTTAATGTGTTCATTGAAAACATTTCCTTGACGGATTTTAAAATATTGAACAAATTTGAACCCTGCATGGTGAACCCCTGGTTATACTTTGAAGAGCATCGCTGGGAAAAACCAGCCTGGAGATGGTTCCCACTCAGATGGGCTCTTCTTTCAGAGATGATAGCCAGGGAGTGTCTGCTGTCCAAAACCAGGGAACAGTCATTTTCTGTGTTCAGCCCAGCTTTTATATGATTCCCAGTGGGACAGTACCTCCTATACCAATTACTATTATGTCCTTTTCCTAGTTTATAAGTTTCATTTATTTTTTCTATTTTTGATGATGCAAATATGCAAAATTTTATAAATAATTGTTTATCTGCTTTCTGATTATTTTATTACAATAGATGCTCATAAACAGAATTACTGAGTTAGTGCATTTTTTATTTGTATTGCAAAGCTTGCTTTCTAAATGACTATACTAATCGACAGCAATCCCGGAAAGTGTGTTTTATTGCACCTATGCCAGGATTGATTACTATTAAACTTCAAGTTTTGATGAATGTATTGATGAAAAAAATTACATCGTATACTTTTAATTTATACTTGATTATCCAGATGTGTTTTCTTACTTTAAAAAATAAACGTTTAATTTTATAACAGTTCTAGATTTACATAATTATTGTGAAGCTGGTACCGAGTTCCTATGTGCTCTACACCGTTTTTCCTATTGTTAACCACTTACATTAGTGTGGCACATTTTCTACAATTAATAACCAGCAGTGATGCATTTCCATTAACTCAAGTCTACACTTGATTCAGATTTCCTTAATTTTCACTTAGTGCCCCTCTCCTGTTCCACGTTCCCATCCTGTCCAGGATACCACATGACATTTCATCTTCACATCTCATTAGATGCCTCTTGGCTGTGACAGTTTCTTAGGTTTTCCTTATGTTTGATGACCGTGACAGTTACAAGGAGTGCTGATCAAGAGTTTTGTAGAATGCCCCACAGTTGGGATTTGTCTGATGTTTTTCTCATGATTGTGCTAGGCTCTGGGTTCTTGGGAGGAAGCCCATGGCGGTAAAATGCCATTCTCATCATACTGTGTCAAGGGAACATGCTGTCCACATGACTTATCACTGTTGACAGTGAACATGGCAACCTGGCCCAGGCAGGTAGTGTTTGCCAGGTTTCTCCATTGTAAAGTTACTCTTCAAAAAAAAAAAATCCTTTGCCATCCTGTATTTTTTGTAGAAAGTCACTTCCCTGTCCTCTGCAAGACGTATAAGGGGATCTTTCTCAGATCCTCACCATGACCACCTTATGGGGCTCCTAGACATAAGACCCATGAAAGTGAGGACCCTTCTAAGTCTGCAGCCCACTAGAATGTCTCACTTTTGATCTACTCCACACTCAGTTCCCAGCAATTCCTCAAAATACCACCCGAGTGTTTCCACCAGTCTATGGCTCTAGCGGCTTCTGCTCTAAGTGAGCTGAGCCCAGCTGGGACTCCAAGCCTGCTGGACACTTCAGATTTCCAGGTGGAGGTTTGCCCTGAGCCCTTGAGTCTCTGATAGGTCCCAGAATATTGGTTGATTTTCAGTGTTCCAGCTTTTTCTTCCTGTAAGGATGGGAGAGATGATTTCTAGGCTTTTTATGTATTGGAGCTGAGACTAGTTCTCTCTTTTTCTATAATTCAAGCATTTCCTTTTAGATTCCTTTTTTTCTTACTACATGTTATGGAGACTGTATATTAAGAATATTAATCCTTTGTGATATTTTCTGTGAAAATATTTCTTTTCTTCTTATTTATTCTTTATTTCTCATTGTGAGAGATATCAGAAAGACCAGAGATGAATTCAATGTGAAGTGGAAGGCATTTGAGCGTGGTGACTGAATATGACAACTGGTCAATATTTGTACCCATCAAATTGAGCTTCAAGGATTTGCTTACATCTTCCTCAGACCTCAGAGGATTTTGACCTTTGCTGTCTTTAGCGGCCTGCAGTCTCTGAGGGCGATGCCCTCTCTTCCGAGTGGAGTGAGCCCATTGCACTCTCCTGTTGGTACATCTTCCACCTCTCCCTTTCTGAAGCCTCCCCTCTGGCTGAGAATTCCATTCCTTCACTTACTCCTTCCCACCATCCCAAGCCTTCTCTTCAAATATCAATCTGATCTTGATTTTTCCCCTTTCGCAGCCAAATTAATAGAAGATATAGAACAACAACAAAAGAGAAAAGAGAAAATCCCCTCCACCTTCGACTCTTATTTTGATATCACTGCCTGCTTCATAACCTATAGCGGCTATGACTCTTACCCTTACTGCAGCCGGGATACACCAGCACTTACAAAGCCGGCCCATGCCCCTAAGTGTCTCTCCAGTGCCTGTCCCCTCTTTATCACTCCTTCCCTTTAAAACAACCACCTGAGTGTCCACAGGGTCTGGGGCTATAGAAGCTCCTCCCCTGAGCGCGGAGCTTTGTTGGTAGGCATCCTCAACATAGAGTGGAAGAGAAGACCAGGGAGAAGAGGCTTGCACACTTTCCCATGCAAAGTCCAAGCTACAGTTGTGAACCATTGCTTCCTTCCTTCAAAGACTAGTCATTCAAATGGGGTTTGGGTTTGATTTTCCATCTAAAAGGAAAAAGCAAAAATCACTTCCCTCTGAGGTCTCTAGGGCAGGACCCTTTCTCGCCTCTCAGCTGTTGGTGCTGCCGGCCATCCTTGAAGTTCCTTGGCTTGTAGACACATTGCTCCAGTCTCTGTGTCTGCTGTCACTTGGCATCTCCCTGTGTGTCTCTTTCTGTCTCTTTTCCTTTTCTCATGAGGACACCAGTCATATCGGATTAAGGACCCAGCATACCCCAGTATGCCCTCATCTTTACTACTTATACTACAACAATCATATTTACAAATGAAGTCACATTCTGAGGTTCCAAGAAGAATGTGAACTTGGCGGGGGCTGGAGGGGCATTTTTTCACCCAGTGTGATTGAGAAGTCTCCCTTTCTGCCTTCAGGGATTACCCAGCTGATGTCCCTTGTGTGGCGTCTGGTGCTGCTGCTACTCTGATGGCTCTGTGCAGTACTTCCTGCCTGGTGCCTCATGACTTATCACAGATGGTTGGGACAAAGCAGGGACGGGGTGAGGACTCCCAAGAGGGGAAGCCCAGACTTGCATTGGTGACGTAGAGAGGAGGGTCTGGAGCCCAGCTTCTCCGGAAGTCAGCAATCACTTATTTCTTCCACACAACCTGCAAGCCACTGTGCCATCCACAGACATGGAAGGGCATGAGCCTGAACCTCAGGAGGGACCCTGCATCCTTTCCTGAGAATGAGGGAGCATCTCACTGTGGGGCCTTGGCACTGTCCTCTGGGCCTTCCCTCATCATGTGGTCTGAATGGCCACGAGTCTGCTGAATGGGACACAGACCCTTCTCTGCTTTGCCGGCATTAGGGGCCTGAGTGTGTGACCTTAGGCATGGATGTGTGACCTTGCACGAAGAACATGGGTCAGAGCAGTGTGAGTGGGCTCCAGAGAGGCTCCTCTCACACCTTGGGGTCAGACATGCCCCGGGGCAACTGGCAAGCCCTAGCCTCTAAACAGACTCACACTCCATCACACTGGGCCTCTGCCAGTCGGGGGTGGGCTTGGCTAGGTTTCCAGGAAGCAGAAAGAATCAACACAAAAGCAATCATACTGATGGAGACTTCCAGGGCTAGGGGTGATAAGGGCATGGGGAGGTCAGAGCTTCGTGTCCAGTTGGATCCTAAGCACGTAAGTCCTGTGGCAGCAGGGCTGCGGGGGAGATAACACCACAAGTTTGTCAAGTAAAACTGCAGATATCTTTTTTAAAGACAGCTTTTTGAGGTATGACTCACTTACTACACAATTCACCTGCTTACTTACTATGCAATTCACCCACTTAAAGTGTACCATTCAGTGGGTTTTGGTATATTCAGCATTATGCCACCATCAACACTGTCGTTTCAGAATATTTTCATCACCCCAAAAAGAAATCTTGCACCCCTTAGCTATGACCCCCAACCCCCAGCTGTAGGAAACCACTAATCCACTTTCTGTTTCTATAGATTTGCTGACTCCAGACATTTCATATAAATAAAACCGTGCAATACACAGGCTTTTGTGGCTGGCTTCTCTCGCTTAGCCTGACAATTGTAAGGTTCATCTGTGTTGTGGCATGTGTCAGCACTCTGTTTCTTTTTAAGGCTGAGTAATATTCCAATGGATGGACAGACCACAAATCATTTATCCATTCACCAGCTGATCTACACTTCAGTTCTTCCTACTTTTTTACTGCTATGACTATTGTTGCTATTAACACTTGGGTATAAGTTTTTGTGTGAACACTTTTTGTTACTTCTTTTTGGGTATATACCTGGGGCTGAAACTCCTGGTCATATGGTAACTGCATGTTTAACTTTTTGAGGACCTTCCCGACTGTCTTCAGAAACAGCTGCAGTCAGGGAATGTAGGGCCACTTCTCCCCTCAAACCCCTAATTCTCAGGCACCTGAGGGAAGAGGAGGGTTTCAAAGATTTACCAGAGAGCCAGCAATATTAACTGGGGGGGCCCAGGACAAATTGAAAATGCAGACCTCTTGTTCAAAAAGCAGAAAAAAAGGCCATTAAAGGAATGAAAATGTAAATGTAGAGAGTTTTCTCTTTCATGGTCTCTCCTTTGCTCCCTTTATGACATTTTCCATTTGTTACTGAATCTCCTGCTGCCTTAGGCATGGGGGCAGTTGGATGAATGCGGACCCTCCCAGCTTGCTCCCACTCCCACCAGCCACAGAACTGATGCACCACACCCCAGCCAGGCGTGGGTACATTGAGCCCCATGTCTTCTTTCTCCATAAGCCTGCCCCCCAACTCACAGTGGGTAGGAAACCCCAGGGTGTTGCAATCTTCATATCAGGGTGCACTAGTTCCTAGATTGGGGGTTAGCGAGAGGCTTGCACCTGCCAGGTCACCTTCTGAACACACCATAGTGCCGCCTGGCTGGGGTATGCCACTGCCAGACCCCACCCTAAAATGCTCTGGGCCACCCACACCAGACTTCAGCCCTCCCCCATACACCAGCCTTCCCTGGGGGCAGAGGGTGATAGCTGTTGCTGGTCGAAGGTGGGAAAGGGGTGGCTAAGAAGGATCCGAAATGCTGGGGCAGGTGACCAGATGGCCAAGAACCCCTCCTGGGAGGCAGGGAAAGGCAATGGGCATTGCGGCTTTTGTAAGCCAAAGTTTAGTTCCTCCGTGTATGCTCTACCACCCATCTGACTTTACTTAGGAAACACAGATGCAAAGATTAGAAAGATTTTCCTGAAGGCGCTTAGCAATTGCAGTGCATTAAGCCCCAAATTCAGGGCCCTTCTGAGAGCAGAACCTGTGGCCTGTGCTGGTGACCCACACATAAGGCCAGTCCTGGTGTCCCACATGATTCACTGGGAGATGGGCTGAAGTCCTAGCTCAGAGGCAGGGGACACACAACAACTTTTCCATGTGGAGGACAGTCACCACCAGAGGCTCTTGCATTCTTTCATGCCAGGGAGCTGGTGGGCAAGGGGTCTCCTGACGACCCCAGGACAAACCCCACAGACCACCCACATCAAGGAGGCATCCAAGGAGCAAGAAGGAGGTGAGATCGGAGACTTGCTCTACTAGGAGTGGGCAGCCAGACAGGAGCAATTCTAGTGCGCTGCCCTCTCTTGGGAGTCAGAGAGGAAGGGGGAGAACAGAGAGAAAGAGAAAGAATCTCTGGGTTTTCACCAAAGATGTTGATATGGTTTCGGTGTTTGTCCCCTCCAGATCTCATGGTAAATTGTAATCCCGTGTTGGAGGTGGGGCCAGGTGTTTGGATCATGGGGCGGATTCCTCATGAGTGGCTTGGGCCATCTCCTCGGTGAGGAGTGAGCTCTCTCTCTGAGTTCGAAGGATATCTGGTTGTTTACAAATGTGCGGCATCCCCCATCTTTCTCTTGCTTCTGCTCTTGCCATGTGATATACCTGCCCTGCCACTGTCTTCCACCGTGATTGGAAGCTTTCCAAGGCCTCCCCAGAAGCAGATGCCTCCAAGCTTCCTGCATAGCCTGCAGAACTGCGAGCCAATTAAATCTCTCTTCTTATGAATTGCTCAGTCTCAGGTGTTTCATTTTTTTTTTTTTTTTTTCTTTTTTAGAAAGAGTCTTGCTCTGTTGCCCAAGCTGGAGTGCAGTGGCTTGATCTCAGATCACTGTAACCTCCACCTCCCGGGTTCAAGTGATTCTCATGCCTCAGCCTCCTGAGTAGCTGGGATTACAGGTATGTGCCACCATGCCTGGCTTATTTTGGTATTTTTTGTAGACACAGGATTTCACCATATTGGTCAGGCTAGTCTGAAACTTCTGGCCTCCAGTGATCCACCTGCCTCAGCCTTCAGGTTTTTTTTTTTTTTTTTTTTTTTTTTTTTTATGGCAGTGCAAGGACAGCTTAATTAACATGAAAATACAGCTGTATTAACATGAAAGAGTGGAGCCTTAAACTGCAAGTGACTAAGTACCATTACATTTATTGATCGCAAATCCAACTGATGATAGCTGCTCTAACGTCCGTTATAGAGACTAAAACATCTCCCTTGGCTTTTTTTTTTTTTTTTTTTTTTTTTTTTGAGACAGAGTTTCGCTCTTGTTGCCCAGGCTGGAGTGCAATGGCACGACCTCGGCTCACCGCAACCTCCGCCTCCTGGGTTCAAGCAATTCTGCTGCCTCAGCCTCCCGAGTAGCTGGGACTACAGGCACGTGCCACCATGCCCAGCTAATTTTTGTATTTTTAGTAGAGACGGGGTTTCACCATGTTGGTGAAAGAGAGATGGTCACAATCTCTTGACCTCGTGATCCACCCGCCTCGGCCTCCCAAAGTGCTGGGATTACAGGCGTGAGCCACCGCGCCCGGCCTCCCTTGGCTTTTACAGCCAAGGTCTGTGGACTGCTGCATCTGCCACGGATACCTCCACACGGTGGTCATCAGGGCTTACACCAGACCAGGCAGGGTCAGAGCTTCTTCACATCAGCTAACTTTCATAATAACCACACGCAGCAAGTAAGACTTTCTTGCCACATTTTGGAAGAGGAAACCAAGGCTCAGAGAGGTGGAATCCCTTGGGTGGTCATGAGTAGGCAGTTAAAATGTGGCAGGGCCAGTACCAAAGCCCCCACCCTACCTGGGCTACTAATCCTTTCTTTACTTCTAATCTCTGTGTGTGTGTCGTGTGTCTGTGTGTATGTGTGTCTGTGTGTATGTGTATGTTGCATCCATGTCCTTATGTAGTAAATAGTTTGAGAATGCCCCAAAAGAAGAGAGGGAGGTAAGAGTGAGAGCTCGGTCTGTATGATGAGGGGCAGCTGGGGATATGGGACCTTGAAAAAGGTGGTCCCAAACCTGGCCAGCTGGATGAAAGGATGGAGACGAGGATGACCTGACATCCAAGAAAGGAATGACATCTCCTTCTGCCTGAGATGCCTACCATGAAAAGCCTTGTGGCCTGGGTCCAGGGGCCTATAAAGACCTCTCTGTGACAGCAGGCAAGCTTTTCGAGAAGGAGAAAGCAGGTCTTAGAAGGACAAAACCAGCCCACCCAGGAAGGTCTCCCTTCCTGCCAGGTTCCTCCAGGTCAGCTCCTGCCCCCAGCCCTGTGGGACATTGGGCCTTGCATCCCACAAGCTGGGATTTCAGGCTGGCTACAGGATATGCTTTCTTCTTACACACCACATACTGGGTGGCTGGAGACATGCCTGAAGCTCCTGATGGGACGGCTTGGAGACAAGCAGTCTGAATTCTAAAACAGCACACATCCCCAGTTGTTTTTTTGTTTGTTTTTCAGACCAAGCCTCACTCTGTCACCCAGGCTGGAGTGCAGTGGCGTGATCTTGGCTCACTGCAACCTCTGCCTCCTGGGTTCAGGAGATTCTCCTGCCTCAGCCTCCCAAGTAGCTGGGATTACAGGCGTGTACCACCATACCCAGCTATTTTTATATTTTTGGTAGAGATGGGGTTTCACCATGCTGGCCAGGCTGATCTTGAACTCTTGACCCAGATGATCCACCTGCTGAGCCTCCCGAAGTGCTGGGATTACAGGTGTGAGCCAGCATGCCTCGGCCCACTCCCAGGTTCTTAGATGAGTGAGAGGTTTAGGTTTTTCATGGCTTCTCCACGGCTGAATGTAGTCTTCCCCTTTAAGGCTTGAGAAAGTGAGTGTAGTATGTGTCTTTCACATTAATTACATCTCCTAATAGAACTCTGTGGTAAGAGCACTTGTCTTCATTTTAATATTCCCTTGCGCATCAGAAACGAGAAGGTCCACACTCCATACACCTGACAATTACTGACAAGTCTCCCATGTGTGCATAACATAGGCACTCACGTGCACAGACTCCCTTGTCCTTCACGCGGGTGCACGCGGGCTGCCATTGTTGGCTCTCTTTGGTCTTCCAACCCAGTCTTTCTTGATTTATCCCTCTTAACAAAGTGACTGACTTACAACCTGTGGACATTGCAGCCTTCATTGATACATATTTCCTAAATAGTGTATTTCATACCATTCAGTGTTCATGGAAATTGAAATCACTAGGAAAATGACTGTAGGCACACGCTAATCACTATCTCATAACAGATTTGATTAACACTTAAATACATCTTATTAAGGTCATTGGATCAGACACGGAATGAATAAAGTTATGTAGGGATATTCATTCTTCCAGAGTAAGTTAGCAGGGGGTTGTGGTCAGGGGAAGAAAGGAATTTCTAAAGCCCAGGTGGGGCTAGGAGAAGGTCCCTCATGTAATAATGTGTGTGAAGAGCTTCAGTTTCATAAGCTGTTGTCAGCAATTCCAAATTACCTCTGATTTGCAAACACACACGTGCATATACACGCAACCACACACACAGAGGGGTTCCCTTTCAATCATCCAATCAAAATATTTATGCTCTGGGCTTTCCCATGGGTCTGCCTTCATTTTTTCTGCTTTCCTCTTCCTGTTTCAAGCGAGGCAGAGATAACAGTGGGAATCTCCAAGCGGCATAACGAGGAGCTATCCATCAACTTTAGACATGTTTTATTTTTCTCCCAACATTTTTATAAACATCTCAAACACACGCAAAGTTAAAAGAATAGTGCAATAAATACTTGAAGGCTCTCGACCCAGATTCAGCAATTATTTCCCTTTGGCCACAGCGACGTGTGCATCTGTCTGCCTATTTGTGAACTTCTTTACTTTTACTAAACCACCTTGGTCTGTCTGGCTGGCTAGGGTCTTGGACCACCCCACGTGCCATTTCGGTCTGAGCATGTGAGCACCTCATGGCTCGGGCCTTGGGTCCTCCTGGAGCCACGGCAGGTGGAGAGGAGGGGCTACCTCTGCATTCACCACCACCTTTCAGAGGCAGCAGAGGGAGGAGTGGGGAGGTGACCTACCAACCGCTTCATGCTCCCCTCTTGTGAAAAAGCACCTCAAACTTAGTAGCATAAATCAACAGCCACTTCATTATGCTCTTGGATTGCGTGGGTCAGGAATTGGATGGGGAACAACAAGGCTGCTTTGTCTCTGCTCCATGATGTCTGACTCTGGCTGACAGACACAACAAGCTGACCATGACTTGAAGAGACAAGGGCTGGACTTGGCTGGAGGCTCTTCACTCACAGGTCCAGCACCTGGGCTGTGATGACTGCAAGCCTAGACTTAGAGTGGGATTGTCAACCGGGTAACTGCGGTACTCTCCCTGGGTCTGCGCTGCTTCCAGTATGGTGGCTGGTGTTCTAGAGGGAGCATCCTGAGACAGCAGCCAGGAAGCCAGCATCCCAAGAGAACAAGTGGGAGGCACCTGGCCTCACTGAGCTACCTTGGGAGTCACCCACTGTCACTGCTGCCACATACTGTGGATTACAAGTGAGCCACAGAGACCAGCTCAGATTCGAGAGGAGGGGCCATAGACTCTGTCTTCTATGGGGCAGTGGGAGGTGACACTGCAGAAAAGCATGTGGATGGGTAACATTGTGGCCATCTTTGGAGAACACCATCTGCACTGTGCCTTGGACATTTACGAGCCTTTCTAGACAATGGCTGTTGATGACAGTGATGGAAGGAGGCAGCTTTGGGTCTGTACACAGCAGGAGATCAGGAATACCAGGAGATAAAGACAGCCTGGCCGGAGGGGAGAAGCCCCAGCTCTAACCCAGATGGCCCATAGTCCTGTCCCTATGCCTACAGACACCAGCTGGTTTAATTAGGCATCAGGTCCTTAATTATATGAGATCGAAGCTTCTGGCTCTGGATAAGCAGGCAGGAAGCCCTGGCTGGACCCTGAAACTAATTCATCTTCCCTCACCCCCCTAACTCCTAACTGAGGACCAGAGCTGACCTTCAACTGTTCAAGAGCTGCTCTGCTCTGGACTCTGTTACTGGTAAGATGTGTGACCATGGACATATCACTTCACACAAATGAGCCATAGGCTCTTCATCAGGAAGAAGGGGGCCATGAGTCCTGCCTGTTGGAGCTCCCGGGGTGGTGGTGAAGTAGCACTGGGCATGCTTGGGGCATACACATGAGGAGGGCCAGCACCGTGCGTTATCAAGTGTCACGTGCTCGTGTGTTTATCCATAACTCACAAAACATTGTCCTGCATTTTAAATGCTCTCAGCACTCAGTTACTCGAGAGGCTGAGGCTGAGGAGGATTACTTGATCCCAAGAGTTGGAGGCTGCAGTGAGCTATGATCATGCTACTGCATTCCAGCCTAGGCCACAGAGACCCTGTCTCTAAAAAATGGAAAACAAAACAAAACAAAAAATAAACCACCACCACCAACAACAAAACAACACCCTAGTTTGCTTTTGATTCAAACTTTTTATAAAAGAAAAATAAATACTCTCAGCTAGGTGGCTGGTCTGCTGAAGGTTGAAGATGGTGGACTTTCTCTTCTGCTCTGGGAGCTGGGCAGCTAAGCAGCTCAGCGATTTCTTCAAGGCAGCCATGGGTCTTCATCTATTTAGGGTCACAGGCCTTTGGGAATCTGATAAAAGCAATTAACATTCTCAGTCTCTCCAATTTAAAAAAAATGTTGTTATAATTTTGCACATCATTTCCAGAGGTTCACACTCATCCTATCTAAATTCTTCTCAGATTGTGAAAGGAAGGGGGAGGAGTTCCTCATTTTCACCCTGCACCTGCTCATGCAGGAGCAAAGAGCCCCACAAGCAGGAAGACTTTTGAGAAGTGCATTTCAGTGCTAAGATAAACACCAAGGGGTGGAGAAGGAATGTTGATGGTGGCAGGGGTCGGGGGTGCTTTATAGCACCAAGAGCCTGCACAGGAAACCTGGGACTTGTGATGCCGCTGCTCTATGGGGCTGGCCTCACACACTGAATTTCTTCAAGACATCAGCATATTCAGGGCAAGAATTGTGTATAGTGGCCAGGGTAACCCGAAGGATTTTTCTCTTCTAAACAGGTTTGTTTTAAAGTGATAAGAGACCTGAATCACTTTCTATGGATCAACATGAGGCAGGCCACTGTGATCTAGGTTCTTGGCCTGTGTGGCTGGAACCAGCCTGTCATAGACAGGGTTCCCCGGGAGGCAGGCTCTGGATCTAAGCTCCCATGCAAGGAATTTCCTGGGAAGAAGTGCAGAGAAGGCTTGGGCAGAGAGAGGAGGTGGGCACGAGGCACTTCTGACAGGTGCCTCAGCGGATCACAAGGGACGCAGGCATGGCCCAGTGGAATAGTCCTAAATGGAGGAAGTCAAGGGGCCGAGACTTTGTATCCCCGCACTGAGCCCCTGTTGAGCATGGGCTGGGATCAGGAGGGGATGCGGCTGTACACAGCTGGGAGGATAGGAACTTGGCCCTGTAAGCATCAGGGCTATAAAACCCCTCAAATGTGGCACTCTGATCTTGGAGAGGTGCCAATTCATCAAATTCAGCCTGTTTTCAGTCCTTTTTATGACCAGATAGATGCAACTGACTTGTGACACTGTTGTAGCACTTTCTAGAACTCCCATTGTGATGCCACTTGCCCCAGGTAAAGGCACGTCCAGAAAAGAGAAAAGGCAGTGCCAGTGTCATGCCAGCCAGGGCTGTCTTCTTACTCTGGACTCACTGTGGAAATATGGCTCAGGCCATCTGGAGTTGGCATAGCAGGCAGAAGCAGGGTCAGGCTCCCTTTGGATGACAGTTGCACACCAGCCGTGGGAAGCTCAGCCAGGGAGCTGGAGCACATGCAGGGTACTGGCCAGCGTCAGGCCAGGAGAAGGCTGGAGGGAGAACCGAGAGAGGACCATGCCAGTCCAGGCTGTTCTTGGCAGCTATGCAGGTCCCAGAACTTGGCTTTCCGGGGTACCTGGAACTGGCTGAGTACAAGAGATTGACTCAAAATGAACAAGCTCTTAAGATACTGATAATGATAACAGTAATAATGATAACAATGAGAAGAATGACAATAGCTACCATTTGCGGGGCTCCCTTTTGCCAGGGCCTGAATTATCCCCATTAGTCTTCCTGACAGCCCTAGGAAGCCAATACTCTTTTTATCCTTGTTGTACAGATAAGCAAACGTACCAAGAGAGGCTGGTTAAGTTACCCATGTTACAAAGCTAGTAGATGATGAACCATTATTTAAACTAGACAGTTTTCTGTTAGACCCTGAGGCCCTCCCCAAGCTTCTGTTTCTCACTAATTGGTGAGACTGGTTACCTAGTGGTTCAGGCCAGATTCCCTGGCGGTCACCCTCCATTTCTCTTCTTCTCAAACACTCTACAGCGAACTTACCAGCAAGTCCCATCATCTTTCCTTGAAAATGTAACCTCAATGTGCCCACTAGTTATCATCTCCCAGCTCCCACCACGGCAGTCACAGCGAGCTGGGGGATGCCTCAGTGGCAGACACTTCCAACTCTGAGTGGCTAAAATGGCAAAAGCTCCTTCCTGGCCCTTGCTCTGTATGCACTGCAGGCCTGTGGAGTTGCCAGGGAGACTCTGCTCTATGTGTTCCTTACTCAAGGACCCACAATGACTGAGTTTCTAGAATTTATTTTATTTTTATTTTTTAACTTAATTGTAATTTATTTTTAAGTTCTGGAGTGCATGTGCAGAATGAGTGTCTAGAAGTTATAAGCCACCACGGTAGGGAAAAGGCAAGGCGAATCACGCACTGGTTCTCAGGGTTTTCTACTCCTTGTGTTTTATTGGCTGAGCTGATGACATGGTCCATGGAAACTCACAGAGGTGGGAGAAACAGTTCCATTATGGATCGAGGGGGAGATCTAAAGATGCAGGTGAGCACTTGAATTCCTGCCATAGACACTTAAGATACAGTCTCCAGCCTGTTTTGCCCAAAGAACTTTAAGAGCCTCAAACTGGCCTCCCTGCTTCTGCTCTTGCCTTGCAATCTTTTCTCCATGTAACAGCGAGAATGACCTTCTAAAACACAAATCACATCACTTTACTCTTAGGCTTAAAATCCCCAAATGGTTTCCATTTCTTTAACAATAAAAGTAAAATTCTCACCCTGCCCTGCAAGGCTCCAAAACAAGGGTCAGCAAACCACGGCCCTCTAGTCAAGTCCAGCTCTCTGCCTATCTTTGTCAATAAAGTTTTATTGGAGCACAGTCCCACCTATTTATTTACATATCAGCTGCAGCTGTTTGCATGCTACAACAGCAGAGATGAGTAGATACAACAGAGAGCGTATGGCCACCAAACTGAAATATTTCCTACCTGGCTCTTTACAAAGACAGGTTGTAAATTCCTGCCCTATATGACCTTGACTCTGTCTTCCCTGAACTTCACTTCCTTCTGCATTCCCATCTTCCATCTTCCCTCTTCCTTCTCTTTTCAGCACCATGCATTTGCTCCTGTCTATCAACTTTCTTTTCTGATAGGACCTCCTCAAAGTGTCCTCCCTGACCCCTACAATATCAACCCCCAACCTTGTCATGCTTTAATCCGTTCTTTGCAGCACTCCCCTCCACTAGATTATATTCCAGACTTTATTCCTTTACTGGTCTCTGGTCTTCTCCCATGTTAAGGGAGGTGAAGTCTTGGAATTGGGGTTGAGAGACCTAGAGTGGCCTCAGTACCTTGATAATCTTCTCTTATTGTCTGTGCCTTCTGTGTCTCTCATTCCAAGCTAACTAGTTTCCTCTTGGGGAGAAAATTTTTAATTTTTTTTTTTGGCTTCAACTCTAAAGAGAATATATTTCCATGAGATTTTCAAAATTGCTTTATGACTGAGGATTTTAATTTGTGCATCTGAGGGTCAAGGACAATAGTTGTATTATTATGCCTTGTGGTTTTTTTTTTAACACTTCAAGCAAATTCCGGTCATCCCTGGGAGGCATACTTTGAACATCTCTGGCAGTCCCTGAGGAGAACAATCTTCTGTAACTTTGAAGCCAAATAGGATTTCTGAAAAGGAAGTTACAGTCAATTGAGAAATCTCAGTGGAGCGTGAAGAGCTGAGGGTTCCCGTGGTGGGGCTGCAGCTGGGACTGTCCGGGTAGAAGTGCCCTTCCTGGTGGAGGGAGCCCCCACAGGCAGCATGGTGGGCTTGCCGGAGGCTGGCCGGGCCTTGGACACGACTGCATCCCAGAAACCACAGCCCAGAAAATGCAAGCGTGTCTTCCTCATCCTTGCTGTAGGCTCGACCATTCTCAAATGAGTTTAGGTGATGGAAGCAGGGCAGACAAGCAAAGCAAAAACTAAATGAGACTCCACTCACCTTTTCCTTAGCAGTAGTGCTCTGGAATATGGCAGAAACAAAGAGTCAAGGGCAATGAAAGTTTGGGAGCTGGTGTCTGTGGAGGAGGGTAATCCCCAGAGCCCCAGTCCAGTCTTCCCAGAAGTAACTCCCTGGCTCCTACTACCCTGCCTGGCTGCAAGGAAGGAAATGCAGGGGTGCCAAGAGGCCGACTGCCTCCTAGGCTTGGCCTGATTGCCTGCTTATGTGACCTCTTGCCACCTACCCTTGGCTACCTGCTCAGGTGCTGGTGCCCTGCTCAGGTGCTGCTGTGCCCTACCCCTTGTGACCTCCTGCTGCCGCCAGTTGATTATGTCCAGCTTTGCTCAGCATTCCAGGCCACTTGCATTCTGTGCCCAACAGCATCTTCCCTTTCTCTCCTACATGGGTCTACCATGGGTTCAACCAATTGAGCATCCCGCTGTTTCTCAGAATCCAGCACTTTGCTATTCCCTGTTTTGGGTCCTATAACTTGCCGTATTCCTGGTGTCTTCTAGTTCTACCTACAGAAGCTATCCATCCTCCCAGGTCTGATCCCATGTCACCTCCCCGGTGACATTCCTCTGGTTTCCCGGAGGCCCATGGCAAGCATTGGTGTCTCTACCATGACTTGCACCTAAAATTGCAGCCATTCATGTCTTCTCTCTTTCTAGAGCCTCCATGGGATCAGGCACACAGCTTGTTTCAACTCAGTCTGCTCCTGCCCCAGCATGGAGCCTGGTGCAGAAGCTGGATTAGTAAGTGCTTATCAAATGAATAAATGCTCTAAGAACAGGGACTGGTAATCTAATTCACACTGAAATGTAAATGACTAATAAGGTTTCATGTGTGGTCTTCCCATCAGGCTTGGCATCTCTGACGTGAGAGTGAAGGTAGCATAGAATAGGATGAGGTGAGGGGTCGAGGACCTAAACCAGGAAAGGCATTTGTTCGGCTGTGGTTCCTGGGCATGCCTGACTGATTGGGGCCATTCAGTGGGGTCATTGAATTAGTTATTGACTGGGTTCATTGATTGGGATCATTGATTGAGGTTATTACCCCAGAGCATTGCACTGGGGGACTGAGAGGCTCTGCCAGGCCTGCTCCAAGCACAGCATTAGTGTGAATTCACATCCCTGGCAAAGGCATGAGCCTCAGGGAGGAGGTGGCAGACCCGGCTCAGGGATCAGAAGAGCAAGGACTTCAAAGAAGGCAGGTGCACCTGCCTGTGTCCCTGAGAGCCTCCCTCAGTGGCCCTCTGATGCCCTTAGATGTACCTGCCAGATGGGCTGGGTGACTGCCTCTTGCCAGGGCCACCTGTGAGGCTTATTGGAGGCCCTTGACCATGCCATGGCTCCTGCAACTCTCAGCCTCTGTATGATCCCAAAGCTCCTCACTTCTCACCCCATAGAAGTGGGCAGGAGTTGGTCATGGCTCATTTCTGTGTCCTGATGCCTGAACCCTGGGCCATGCCAGCTGTGTCCTAACCACAGAGATGCCTAGACCCAGACACACTTAGGAGTCCTCCCTCACTCCAGCCCCAGTCTCTCAAGGGGGCTGAACAGAGAAGCATCCAGGGCCACAGCTTATTTCCTGAAAAGTTTACTTGGACATGGTTCTGACACTGGGCCGGGCGGTTGGCAGGGTGCCTGGCTCCTGTTTCCAGCTCAGGCTGCAGCTTTGCCAAGCACCTTGCCCACTAGAGTTTGTGAAGAAAGGCCCAGCATGTCCCTGGATGCTCTCAAAGGCTGCCGCTTCTCTCAAGTGACTGAATACAACAGTTCCCTCCTTGAAGTTCTATTGAATTTCAGGAGCCAGCCGTGCAGAGAAAAGAAAAGAACTGTCACTGAAATCACAGAGGAGGCAGGACAGCAGGGAGGTGAAGGAATCTGATGAATGAGAGGGACCACGACAGCCAGGTGTGGCGTGGCTGGGGAGACCAGCCTGGCAACAAAGTGAGAATCTGTCTCTACAACATTTAAAAAAAAACTGGTTGGGCATTATGGCGCTTGCCGTAGTGGTGGCCATAGTGGCGCCTGTGGTCCCAGCAATCTTGGGAGGCTGAGGTCGGAAGGTTGCTTGAGCCCAGGAGCTTGTGACTGAAGTGAGCTGTGATCATGCCACTGTGCTTCAGCCTGGGCAACACAGCAAGGCTCTGTCTCAAAAAGTAAAAATAAAAATAAATGTTTTAAATAAAATACATTTTCAAGTTCTCCACATAACATGCATTTTCTATTCACTCAGTAGTTTTTTTAATCTGCTTGGGTTAATGAATGGTAGAGTGCAGCTGTGTCGATGTCTTCACCTTGCTGAGCCCTGAGGTGTTTTTCCTGTTGGGTAAGGGCAACAACATCAGCTCCACAAAATCTGAGTGGATTGAAAACACGCAAGAGGTATCCCATACCCATCCACATTCACACCCACATCACTCTGAGCTACACACCACTCCCAGCTGGGACCCTGGTCTGTCTCTGTAGGAATAATACACATTTGTATATTTCTGCCTAGCATGCACGTCTCCTCCCAATAACATCTTGTTAGCTTTATGGAGAATTCTCTGCCTGGAAGGGATTCCAGGAGGTCAATACCAGCAGCTCACCTCTGCCTGGGGCAACAGCACTGCTTTCTGAATGCTGTCACCTGGGTTTGTTGAAGGAGCTGAGGACTTTCCTACAGTTGTCACCATTGTAAGATTCTCAGTTGGGCTGGGCGCAGTGGTTCATGGCTGTAATCCCAGCACTTTGGGAAGCTGAGCTGAGAGGATTACAAAGTCAGGAGTTTGAGACCAGCCTGACCAACATGGTGAAACCCCATCTCTACTAACAGTACAAAAATTAGCCAGGCATGGTGGTGCACACCTGTAATCCTAGCTACTCAGGGGACTGAGACAGGAGAATTTCTTGAACCTGGGAGGCGGAGGTTGTGGTGAGCTGATATTGAGCCACTGCACTACAGCCTGGGCTACAGAGTGAGACTCCATTTCAAAAAAGAAAAGGAAAGAAAGAAAAATGCAAGATTCTCAGTTGGACATTTTTTTCCCCCATATGCAAGAAAGTTGTGGCGTTTCCATTAGTGCTGTGGAAATGGCTGAGACCCAGGAGTGTCCATGAGTGTGTGTGTGGCACATGTCACTTGTCCTACCAGGGAAGCCCTGGAGGAAAGCAATGGAGAGCCCCTGGGTTCTCATGGGTCTCAGCGAGGCAGATAGGTTAAAGATCTAGAAGGCTTTGCAGAGAGGGACTATCTCCATCCTGAGTGGCTGGGCTCTGATGCTGTTCAGGGAGAAAGTCCATTTTTGTGACCTATATCTATGAGCTTCCCTAAGGGACATAAGCTAACAGTTCCTTCCAGGACAAAGAGCCAGCCTGTTAGAAGCCACAGGCAGAAATCCCACTGGTGCAGTGTTGGGGCCCTGGAGAGGGAGGAGCTGCAGCTCTTCATGAGAGAAAGAGAGAGATCGAGGTCTCGCTGGCTTCTCCCACCCTTGGGTCACGTGCATCTGTTGGGTTCTTGTACCACTAGGTATTTCTCAGAGCCTCTCTCCTCATCCAGAAAGCAGGGCACGATATTTGCCCCTTATATTTGTCATAGAAATTAAATAAAATAACGTGAATCCATATATCAGAAGTGCCTGGGACAGGGTGGGCACTTGATAAATGTGGTCTCCTTGGCAATGGGATGGATTTCAGCAGAGGAAGAGAGAAAGGATCCAGCATGGAGGAGGTTTGTGGCCTCTGCTATGAGCAGGGGACAGAAATTCGAGGCAGGCAGGAGAGAGAGAATTTGTGGAAAGGAACGTAGTGAAGGCAAGAAGCCCAGCTGTAGAATCACAGGATTTGAACCACAGTGTGAGGGCTACCCAAGACGATGGCTGATCACCTGTCCAGCTCCCCATCCTCCCAGGAGGCTCCCATTGCCAGGGTTGATGCCTATGTGTTTGATGGGCATGTGGGGTGCACACTGTGTGCATGAGTGGATGTGGGAGGTGGTGGTCAAAATAACTCACACTGGAAAATCGGTCTCCTAATTAGTTGTTTCTCTCTAACTCAACTGCCCAGCAAATTTAATTTGCAAGTTTATCCATGTTATGAGTACGTTATTTTCAAGCGATCTCTTTTTCCAAAAGTCCCCATGAAAGAAGGCTAATTGGATGCGGTTTGTTGTAGAAAAAACACTCAAAGCCAGGTGAAGCCTTCCGCTCCCGGTTAGGGGGTCCAAGGCAGGGATGGCTGTCCCTGATGGGGTCTGCCATGCCACGCCTGCCTAGGGAGAGAAAGGATGCTCGCAGGCTCCACAGCCGTCAGCTCGGACCAGACAAGGTCCCGAGGATGGAGGAGGCAGGCGGGCTCCTCCTCCCGCTTGCCCTCCGCCCTCCTCTCAGGTGGCAGCCGCTTGCCCTCCGGCAGCCTTAGGTCTCTCTCCTAGTGTTTCCATTTCCCTTTCTGAAGACACAGGCCAGGCCAGGCTCCCAGGAGAGAGGAAAGATGAGTTTTTAATGCAAAACAGGAGTTTGCGGAGCCAAGCTTAGAATTTGGAAGCAAGCTGAGATGGAAGCAGCTCCTGTCTTCCATCAGACAGGGGCGGGGCTGCCATTTCAGGCGACCGAGTGGTGCTGGGCTGCTGGGTGTGGAGAGGTCCCCTCAGGTCAGGGCGGAAGGCTCGGGAGGGAGACCTGGGGGCTGGCAAGGGTTACCCCTTGTCCTGGCCCTCCACCCTCTCTTCCCTTTCATGCAGTGAGGGCTCCTCTCACCTGCAGAGTTGAGTGGGGGTCCTGGTGGGCTCCAGTGGACCACCCTAAATGGTTGCCGCCATTGAGCCCCAGCGACGCAGGCAGCTGCCCGCTCCCTGCTTGAAGATCAGTCCTGACTCAGGAACGCAGGCGAGGAAGAGGCTGGGAGGGGAACAGGCTAAACCAAAGGGCTGACAAAGGTCTGCTGCAGAATCTGACACCGGGCCGGCACAAGAACAGGGCATCCTCCCGGGAGAGGAGAAGGAAAGCCCCCAATCCCAGCGCAGTGGCTTCTGGCTGGCGGGAAGGGAGACCGTGGGTGTGCAGAGACCCCAGAGCTCAATTTCTCTAGCAAGAAGGAGGGGCTCAGCCAAAGCCATGAGAGGAAATTCAAAGGCCTTGCTCTCAAGGACAGCAAGGAGCAGAGAGAAGGCTGCAGGATGTCCCTATAGCAGAGAGTGTTTACCTGATCTGTGCACTTGACACGGGGTCAAGGTAAGCTGTGGTCCAGGCTTGTCCTCCGTTTAGGGGGATTGGGAGATGGCTACTTGGGAAGCAGGCGGTAGGACCCCCATCCGGATAGCTCTCTGGATGGCAGCAAAGCCCTTGCTGGATTGAGGGAGACAGCTGAAGCTCTAGGGTTCTCCGACACTGTAGGAAGTGGGTGAACTGAGGTTCCAGACTCCCAAAAAAAATACCAGAGAATCCCGGCCGCTTTCTCTTTGAAGGCTGCACACCGGCCCAGCTACACAGTTTCCTTTGCAAACGTGCAGAAAACCCAACCCCTAGAACTGTAGCTTAGAGGGGAAGAAAACAGACCTCAAATTATTCAGGGAAAAATTATCAGGGAGATTTTACCTATACTGTGTCAAAACAAATAGAAGATCTAGACAAAGCTGTCCATATTAAGCAGGGGCAGGATTCCAAAATGGCACAGCTACTATGCAAAAGCACTTAGCAAAAGGGATAAAAAATGGAGAGAAGGAAGGGAGGATGTAAGGAAAGAAAGGAGTGAATGAAGTTTGCCAAAAACAGATGAAAAAGGGATTCTAAAAAAAATACAATCCAAGGAGAAGGAAGAGATTCCCATCAAGCACATCTTCTATTTAATGTTTATTGAACACTTCCTTTATGCCAGGTCCTGTTCTAGGTACTCAGACATGAACTATTTCATTCAATTCTCACCGTATCCCTGTGGAGGTGGCTACCACTATGCACCCCATTTCACAGATAAGAAAACAGGCACACAGAAAGCAATTAACTCACCCAACCGGTAGTTCAGCATGAAATTTGGATCCAGAGCTCATTATTTTAACGCTAGTGCCTATTGTTTCTCATTACACAAATTAATTATGGAAATTTGGATAAATACATACACAAAGGCATAAAAGTAATTCATAATTTCACCCCTTCTAACCCCTTCTAACATTGTTATATTTTCTTCCAGTCATTTGTATTCTTTATTTTGCATTGATTTTTATAGTAGTTGTTTATTTTGTTACAGAGAAGTTTAAAAGAGAAAATTTAAGGCTACCTAAAATTATATGAACCACGTCCCTTTAGACAGACACATATTTATTTATATTTTTACTGGGAAGAAGACGGAAAGGAGGTGATGGAGGGTTCATAGACAAACAGATATATACACAGAGGCACATGCACACACATAGTACATGCACACACAGATACATGTACACATGAGTACATGTATATTTATTGTGTGTGTATACATATGTTTAGTAACATGTAAATATATATGTGTGTGTATATATACATACACCTACACGCACAGTCATCAACTTAACAATGGCTTGACTTAGGATTTTTGACTTTATGATGGTGTGGAAGCCATATGCATTCAGTTTGCTCCTTGACTTGCAATGGGGCATGTCCAGATAAACTCATCATTAACTAAAAACACTGTAAGTCGAAAACACACCCTTGACTTAAGGAATTTTCAGTTTACGGTGGGTTTGCTGGGACATAACCTGATCAAAAGTTGAGGAGCATCTGTAAGTATATCCACACACATACAAATATGCATATATTATCTAATGTAATACCTGTCATAGACTGGTGTGAAGTGTTTCTAATCCAGCAATGAAAGTGAGTATCTCCCCTTCCTTACCTCTAATTTTCCTGTCTTCAAATATCATCATTGTTAATAGTTTCTTATAGTTCCTTTTAGAAAAATTTTAACACCAGCAGATATTGTTTAATATTTGTGTATGACTAAACATGTGTGTACTTGCTTATTCTGATTATTGAATGTATACTTTTAAACAATTTGCTATTTCACAAGATTCCACCTTCAACAGTATTTAATTATTCCCTTAACTTCAGATTAAGGAAAAAGATGAAATTAATTTTTTAAAATTTCTCGTCTTGTCTTCTCTGCTTCCTAATTTTCATTTTATTGTTATTTTTATATTGCCAAAATTGATGCTCTGCAGTTTCCCACAATTCTTTAGACTTGCTTTTGTATTTAGAAGGATTCCGTGGTCATCAAGGAATTCTTAACAGTTTATTTCTTTTTCTTATTCTTTTATCTTTTCTTTCTCCAGGCCAAGAGGGTCTAGTCCTTTCTTCTAGCAATGTTTGCAAGGATGAGAGGATGGCCATGGGGAATAGAAATGAGGGCAGCTGCCGGAATGGGGAGGGAAGAGTTAGGTGCCTGTCTGCAGCAACAGGAAGTGGTTAGCCAAGCAGGGCAATGATCTGGGGCTGGTGACATCAGCACACGAGACATACTGGTCTTCAAATCATGGCTCCTTAGGTTGTGATCACTATGACAAAGAATGCTTACAGTGGCCATGATGTGGCCTTCAATGACAGCGGTGAGAAAAGTAACAGAGAAGGAAGGGAAGTGGGTGTGAAGACCAGCAGTGTCCTCGGGAGGTTTGCTATGACCCACACTGAGAAGGACACTGAAAGAGAAACCAAAGAGAAAAGAGAAACCAAGCAGCAGTCAGTGCTGGTGCCATCGTCCTCACTGTCTTCTGTGCCGTGTTTCTGGTTGTGCAGAGAAACTGGAGATAATTCTTCTATTGAAAAAGAAATCATCATCAAAAAGGTAAAAGGTACATGTATATCACCTTTATACCATGATAAGGACTTTGTTTTTTAAATGAATAGGCAGTGGTATCAGTGTTTACCATGTGGCCATTGGCTTAAAAAAAATGCTGGCTTTGCTTTTTCCTTCAGTTTTGAGGGGAAAAGGAGCTTGTATGTTAAGTAGGTTCCTGCTCCCCCAGAATCTCACTAACTGTGATGGACAGTGTGGACACTGAGTTGTAGTCGGCTGCACATTTGTGATTTTTTCCATTCTATTGTTTGTTTCTAGGTTCTCTGAATTTCGCCATTGAGTAAGTTTTGTTGTTATTGCTTTTTATCTTTTAAGAAATACTGTGTTCTAAATTATTTGTGTTGGTTAGCATTCAAGAATGTCTTCTTATTGTCCTTATAGTTGAATAACAACTTAGCTGCTTATGCTGGTTTGGTGGATCTATTCATTTCTCCCAGCACTTTCTAGAAATTGCTCTATTGTCTTCCAACAGTTACCGTGGCTGTAAGAATGTAGTATCCATGATTTGTCTTTTTGCTGTTTTTTGGCCTGACATATTCTATATGTATCCTTTACATTCAATCTCTTAGCCAAACTATCTAGATTTGCAACTATTTTGAATTCTATATAATATGTGCTTTTAAAATGCAAATTAATATTTTCTTTTATTTCAGATTTTTAATTTTACATCTTCAAATACTTCCTACTTTGTGATTCTCTGAGACACCAATTTTTTCCCATGTTATATTGTCTTAATCCACTATCTTCCCCCTAATACTTTTATCTACCTTCATATAAGTATTTCTTATATGTCTATAGTTTTAGTTTTAGCTGTAAGCTGTGTAAAATTCCAATTATTATTCTGGAAAACACTCAAAGAAAATATTATGAGATTGCATCTATGCATTGTGACCAAAAAACTCTTCTGAAAACCTTCTCTGCCTGTTAGCAGAGAACATAAAAGCATAAACAGAAGTTAACAAAGTATTTCCCCCAAACCTTCAAATTCAGCATAAGGCTGAGAAGAAAATGTAGAGAAAAATCTCCAAGCACATGGAATAATAATACAAGGAAGATGCAAACATATTAGAAAAGAGGTAAGTGGACTGGAGAATGAAATGCAGAAGAATCAATATCCACCCAAGAGAAATTCCAAAAAGTAAGAACAGAGGAAATGGAGAAGAGGAAGTTACTGAAGAGATAATAAAACAGCATTTTCACGGGCTAAAGTAAATATAACTCTCCAGACTGAAAGGAATGGCTGACTGGTAAGCAGGAAAGTCGGGAAAAGAAATGCAGGGAAAATCCTAATAGCTTCCAGAGAGAACAAACAAGACAACCATGAGGAATCAGAATCAAACTGGCATTAGGCTTCTTGCCAGCCTGAGTGAAAACTGGAATTAAATGCAGAAAGGTCTTCAGTATTCTAAGAAAACACCACTGTTGTCTAGTCATAAATCTCAATTAGATAAGAGAATGAAAGGCAGATGGTTTTAATTTTATAAGAACTTAGCAAAATTTACCACCTGTGCATCCTATCTAAAAAAACAAAAAAACCACTAAATTTTGTAAGGGCATGTTCAGAAAAAAAAAAATCAAGAAAACATAAGCATGAATTCCAAGAAACAGCAAAGTGCACCCAGAAGCATAATGAGCAGAAATCCTTAAATGACTGCTGGATATCAGGCTCCCAACACATGTTTTTTGAGACAAGATCTTGTTCTGTCACCCAGGCTAGAGTGCAGTGGTGCAATCTTGGCTCACTGTGACCTCCACCTCCCCCATTCAAGTGATCCTTCCAATTCAGCCTCCCAAATAATTGCGATTACAGGTGTGGTGTGCGCCACCAGGCCCGGCTAATTTTTGTATTATTTTTAGTAGAGACTGGGTTTCACTGTGTTGGCCAGGCTGGTCTCAAACTCCTGACCTCAAGTGATCTGCCCATCTTGGCTTCCCAAAGAGCTGGTGCTGAGATTACAGATGTGAACCACCACGCCTGGCTAAGACATTAATGCACTCAACAAAAATATGATTAAAAGCTCAAATGTCTCATAAATATGGTTTATAAGGCAAATGATCACTCTGTTATAAAGAAAAATGAAAAGGTAATCAGATTCTTCAGATAAAACAAAAAACTCTAAAAGAAAGTCATGATATAAACACAAAACAAGCTAAACTTGGCAAAATCTTCTGTAATCAGTAGCATTTAAGAAGGAAATAGAATTGACTTTAAACTTTGGAATATTATGAATAAAACAGCAAATATTCACTGACCTAGGAAAGTACTCTTCTTTTTATGCACGTTTTTCTAATAAAAATGCCCAACAATACCGTAGGAAATTGCCATAATTTTCATGTGATTCAACTGACCACGTAATCACACTATCAAAAATACTAGTCATTGGTATTTGATTTTCAGAATCAATGTATAAATAAATTACAAAAGACATAATTGTATTTGCAGAGCAAGGTATAGATTATAAAAGGTTTTAAAATCTAAAAGCCATGGTATGTTTAGGAGAGGTAGAAAGAAGTTCAGGGGCATCAAATTACATATTTAATTAGTGAGAAGTCACAAGATACTGATTATATTTGTTTTATGGAGCAGCAAATATTATGGATATTATAAGAGAAATGGGTAAATCTAAGATTTTCACTATAAGGAAAAGAAGAGATAAGTAAAAACTAAGATAAAGAAAAACTCTATTTTATTAAATTTGAAATAGAAATATCACTATAAATTCATGATTTTAGGTATATCCCTTTCACTCATCCATCCATCCTTCCAAGTTCTGTCTACCAAAGGACAATATACCAGTAGCAATGAGTCTATCTAGTGACCCAAAGCTTGGTTTCTAAATACCATTTTTTACTAAAATGAATCAGATAGTCTTGGAGAAATGGATAATTACATTTCTCCAAGAATGAAAATGATGAAAGAAAATAAGATAAGCCTGGAGCACCTTGTTATGTCAGAAAGTAAGGAATTGCTTAAAGAATACTGGAAATACATCAAAAGAATACAGAAGCCAGCTTTAAGGCAGTCCCATTGACCATATTTCAGACAATTTAAGTACCAAGAAGTATAACACTGTGAAAACATAAATCTGTGAACCTACAATAATAAAATAGATTTTGCCTATATCTACAAAAGTAGACAATATTGTTCTATGCATTTGTTCCAAACTGGAAATAATCCCAATGTCAATAACAATAGAATAGAGCATTGAGGCATCCGCGCATAGCCTTGCTGTCACCTGTTGCATTAGCCCATGGTTCCCTTCCCGGGGTAGCTTCTTGCAGAATCCGGGAGGAGTCACCCCTACCTTAGCCAGCACCCATCCCCTCCCCTCCTGCTGAGTGCTCCTGGATGCTCTGGTGCCCTCCACCAGCATTGACAGACCAGACAAAACAATCATGGATTCTACATATCAGCTAGGGCTGTGGTTCTTAACTCTTGCCTTGTATTAGAATCACACTAACATCCAAACCTCACCTCCGAGACTCTGATTCAGCCTTTAAAAATTACTCCCAAATGAGTCTAACGTTAAGCCAGAATGAACTAGGAAAAAAGTGACGAAGTCTGAGATGACAGATTTCAGTGTGTGCAGTCTCAATAGACTGTGGCTATTGAGTGTGGCTACAGACTGTGGTTAAATGTGGCACTGTCTAACCCCAGACGTGGTGGGGAGGAAATACTAACCAGGACAACCTTGAGTCCAAAATACCTTTCAACAATTTCAGTTCAACTTTCCACAATAACTAATTTTGGTTAACGTCGTGTGTTCAATGACAATATCAATGCACAGTCACTATTTATTGGTTGCTTGCAATGTGTCAGCCACCGTTTAAATATTTTGCTTGTGTTTACATCTTATGTCAAATTCAGTTTCAAATGAAGTCCCCTTAGCAATAAGTAACATTTGTACTAGGTCAAATAATTCAAACTTATTTGACCATTTTTTGTTCTACAAAATCGTACTTTCACATGGTCCAGTCTGATCCCACTTTATATGGCAGTGCCAGCCCTAGCAGTGCCCAGAAGCTCAAGGGAGCTGAGAAAGAGGCCCTGTGGTCAGAGGCAGGGAGAGAGGGCTCAGACCCAACCTGCAATACTAGAGCACTATCTGCTAAAAGGGAACAGGGGGACTTTGGATCCTCATCCCATAAAGTCGTTTTCAGGCCCCCGAACTACAGCAACAGGAGGTATGCAGTTTCTTAAAAGAATGGGTCTCCCATTTCAGAAGAGACTATGGAGCGGAAAGCGTCAGGGATCACAAAGACAGTGGATGAGAGGGACCCCCACCTTGCCATTTAACCTGGAATTGACTCCGGTGCCAGGGAAGGGATTCCTATTTGCCTCCCCTTCCATGATGTGAGGACACATAGAAGGTGCTATTTATGAGAAACAGGCCCTCACCAGACACCAGATTTGCTAGTGCCTGGATCTTGGAGTTCCTCTGGAACTGTGAGAAATAAATCTATGTTGTTTAAAAATCACCCAGTACTATACAGAGAACTTGGTTATAGCAGCTGGGACAGACTAAGACAGTTCTGGATACCTAACACACAATTGTCAACTTCAGGGGTGTTATAGATTTAGAGGCCCTGAGTTCAAATTCCAAATCCATTAGTTTTACTTCTAGCCAGTGGGATCACCTCCCTGAGTCTGGGCTTTTTTGCTACAAAGGTTGGGCAGTAAGAGTGTTCCCCAACTTCTCCCAGTCTACAGGTCCCCGCCCCCCCCACCCCCTGTTTGTGGTTTTGGAAACAGCCAACTAAATCCCTTCTATCCACTTAAATAAAAGGTGTATTAAATTTAGCTGAAAAGATGAAATGCTTTATAAAGCACCACACTGCACAGTATGTGGATGGGCAGGAGACGCATTTCCAGGGTCACAGGGCAAGTTCTCATGGGTTCCCTGCGGCCCATCCAGGGAAGAGCAGGGATTCAGAGGCCAGGCTGGGCAGGCAGCTGCCTTAGGGCCCGGTCTTTTTTCAAGGGTCAGTTTTGACATTCTGCAGAACCTGAAAACTGCCTCTCAGAACAGTGCCTTGCTCCAGGATGTTGGCGAGCCACAGTTTCTCTCAGTTGTCAGAAGCCTGGGCAGGATTCTGCTGGAGGCTGAACTCGGGCCCAGGGAATGGGAAGTAGGAGCTCTGGCAGTGGCTGTTGCTGCAAGCCTGGAGGGCACTGTGGGGACCTTCTCCATCTTCTGCTGAGACATCTCCCCACCGTCCACTTGAACTAAGGAGATTGTCTGTTTCTTCTATTGCAAAGGACAAATTTCTGGGCAAAGGAAAGGAAGGCTATGCCACATCCCTTTCATACTCTCATAGCAGCAGGTTCCAGGAAAGGCAGAGCCATGACTGTCTGCTAGCTGCCAAAAGGCCTCTGCTAAAGTTCAGTTTCAGCTCCTGCTACACTAACACAGGATGAGAAGTAACTTTCTCATGTAATTAGCAATATTTATCTAAAAATACAGCCCACATCCCATCACGGTCAAATATTAGAACACTTTCTCCAAATTTGGTATCAGGATGGCTGCAGGCTGGGCTCCCTGGAAGGAAAATCTGAGGCCAAGATTCAAGACACAAGGTCCCCTGGGGACACTCCCAGATCAGCACCTGTGAAAGGAACAGAAGCAGAGGGAGAAATGAGGCTTCGTGCAATTGCGACAGAGGCCTTGCAGATCCCCCAGAGAGCTCTAAAGCTGGATGGCCGCCCCACAGCATTGGCAAGTGAGGGGAGGGGACAGGACTTCATTCCCTGGATTGGCCAGTTACTGGACATGAATTTCCTGGAAGAAGTAGAGTCAAGGTGACTCTCAAGGCAGTCTCTTAGCTGAAACCATTCTGAGACGGCCAGCACAGGGGGCTCACTGCCGGTAGCTCCCCCAGCAGCTTGGAGCTTTTGGTCCTAAGGGTGATAAAGGTGGGGGGATGCGGGGGTGGGGGGGACGTGGATCACAGCAGCCACTCCAGGGCTGTGCATCGCATCCCTCTCATGGGCATGTATGATGTAAGGAAGCTCGTTTAACATTGTTTAACCCAATCTTTCACAAATATATTTTAATGACACCACACTCCTTTCTTTTCAGCAGACTGTCACAACTCAGGAGTGTAGAGCTGTAAGGAACAGGGTTTGGGGGTGCTCCTTAGAGGCTACCTTGGTTCCTTGGGTGTTGTTCCTGAAGGGTCTTCTCCTCCCATACCCAACCCCACTTTTGAACCCTTCTAGCAGGAGGGTCTAGAAAGACTCTTCTACTCTTCGGCCATCGAACCTGAAACAGAGAGACTTGAGAATAGGCAAAGTCGCTGCCCAGAGATGCCTGAGACTCTGCCTGCCCTGGGGAAGACCTCATGGCAGCGTGCAGCTCATACTGATGTCATTGTGGATACCTGTGGCCTCCCCACCCATATAGAGATCAGCCCTGAGTTGCTGCCTGGCTTCCATCCTCTAGCCCTGCATTGCTAACGTCTACCCAAAACCTCCCTGCTGAAATCCTACCTCTCCAGGTCAAACACCTTTGGGAAGGTCAGCTTCTTGTCTTTGGGGCACATTTTGGCTCCTCCAGAATCAAATGGGCCTTGCAGTCAGATGACATCCTCTAGCTCTAATGTTCCTCTCTATTCTTACCACCAAGCTGAGGAGGAAGGAGGAGAGAGCATGTCACACCCTTTCATCACTCCCACCAGAAGGCTGCATTCAGGTCAATTGAGGAAGGTCCCCTCTGCAGCCAAAGAGGGGAAGGAGAGGAGAGCTGTCTGTAGGAGAGTCACCATGAAAGACAAGGATGGTACAACCCCTCTGCACCTCCATCCCCTAAGATGGTATTCAGCGGATTCCAACATTCTCTTCCTGGGGCAGCTGGAAGAAAATGGCCCATTCTGCTCCTTTCCTCTTTGTCTTTATTTGGAAAGAGTTGGTGTGCTATGGATGAAAGAGTGAGTTTTACAGCCAGGCACACAGATCTTGGTCCAGTCACACCTTTGCTACAGAGATGTCCTAGAACTTTCTGAGACTCTGTTTTTTAATCTGTAAAATCAGAATAGCAAAAACATCTCCCTGGGATGATGGTCTTGATGATGAAACAAAATGACATTTTCAATTTAATTTAGGGCAAAATCACAATGACATATTTCTTTTTTTGAGTAAGAGGCAGCCAAGCTCCTGGCATGTACATTTCTCCTTTTAGCAAAAACAATTTATTTACATTTTCAGCATGTATTTGTATTTTCCTTTCTCTAAGAAATTAGTACAAATTTTTGAAAGATTAAAATTATTCAAACAAATTTATAGAAAGGAATTTTGATTCTTTTTCCTGGATGTAAAATAATTTTAGCCCTCTTTCACATAATAATTTTTTTTCATATTTAATAGCTTTTTTGAGTTATAGTAGACATACAATAAACTGCTCATTTAAAGTGCACAATTTGAAACATTGTGACACATATGAATCACCACCATATCAAGATAACAAAGACATCTATCATTTCCTAGTTTCCTTGCACCTCTGTATAATCCTTCTCTCCCACCCGGTACCCATCCTCAGGCATTGACAAAGCATTGACCTGTTTTGTCACTATGCTCTAGTTTGCATTTTCTGGAGTTTTCTATGGATGGATGAGTGTACATTCTTTTTTATGTAGTTTATTTTACTCAGCATAATTCAGATGCATTCATGTTGCTGTATATATCAATAGTTCCTTCCTTTTTTATTGCTTTTACATCATACTTTGATGCATAAGATAAATACTATGAGAAATATAGCAATTACATTTTCTTTTCTGGAAAGTTAGAACGTTATAGGAAACATTCTGGACACAATTTTTAAAATTTTTAGTTGAAATGTTCCAGCTGTGTAACCATGAACACATCATTAACCCTCCCCAGACCTTCCTCTCATGCAGGATGGGAGAGAGTCATGATAGCACCCCCTCGGCTATGTTCGCCAGTGCTTTCATCACTGGCTTGAGAAGTCCAGCTTCCCAAGCCTGTGTCTACCTGCCTGTCTGAATGGCTTGTGGACTGGGACTTCTATCAGCTCTGGTTCCATGGAGAGTGGTGATGGCTGAGATCTGGCAAGGGCCAGGCAGTGGTAGATGAAGGGAGAGGGGCTCGTGGCTCCCCATTTGGGTGAGCTGCTGGGTGGGAGGCACTGTGTCTTGTTTCTGATGCAGTGTCTGGGAAGTAGGCCCCAAGGGGGCTGCTTCAAGACCCTGCCCAGATTAGCACAGGTCCTCATGCCGGGAGTAGAGGGCAAGATTTCTGGAGGGATCTCTGAAGTACTGCAGCTAGAAAACTAATTACCAAGTGAGAAGGATGCTTAATGGAGATGGTGGTGAGGTGACACTAACAGGAAGCCGCACTCCTGATTCTCAGCAGAAGTAAGATTTTGGGGGAAAGCAGGAAAGTGATTCACACTCCTCTGGGAGGGGAAGGAAGGCATTAGGGATTTGGCTAAACAGGCCCTTCCTCCTAGCAAAATTAAGTTAGGGAAACTTGAAGAACTTGCGAACAAGGGCAGCTCTCTTCCCAGCTGTGGATGGAACTTGTGGTAGGTTGCATTTTCCAAAGAAGTCCATAACAGTATCTGCTGTCCCATGTGCCTTTCCACAGTCTCACCACTTCCCTCATCTAGAAGTGGCACCTGCGACCTCTCACCTGGAACCAGGCCTGGGTGATGACTTTGAGTAATAGACTATAAAGGAAGTGACACCATGTGACATCCAAGGCGAGGCTAGGTCATAATATTGTCATGCATTTCTGCCAGGTTCTCTGGGGACAGTTACTTTTGGAACCCTCCCACCATACTGTGAGAAAGTCCAAGCAGCCTGCGGAGGGGCCCACGTGTAGAAGAACTGATCCCAAGTGCCTGGCCCCAGCTGAACTCCTGGCCCACAGCCAGTGGCCACTTGCTAGCCAAGCGAATGAGCCAACCTGGAAGTAGATGCTCTAACCTAGCTTATGCCACATATGCCACATGAGCCACACTGTCTGACCTTCAGATTCATGAGGAAAATAAGTATTGTTTTAAGCCACTAATGCCTTGGAGTAATTTTTTAATGTGACAATACATATATTTGCTGCATTAAAAGCTCATACAAAGCTCATCTAGGAGAAACGTTAAAGTTGAGGACAGCATTTATTAAATGCAGGCACGAGTCCATACGGGGACATGCCAAACTCAGCCTATACTGTCACATGGAAGCCTCCAACACGGAGCAAGGTGTCCCACCTCCTGGCCAGTCTAAGGCATTAAAGGATAACATTAAGAACCACCTGTCCTCTCTTGGACATCCAAGGTAAAAAATAATAAAAATAACACCTCTGGAGGCAGCATATTTTTGGAATGACTGAAAAACAGTTTGTGTCATGATATTATTTATGAATTGTGGGATTCACTGAGAGTTCCAGATAACTCCTCTGCAATGCCCAGGGCCTGCTCTGTCATCCAGGTTTATAAACCTCTTTCTCTGCAGTTTGCAGGATGCACCAGGCTACAGAGAGTGTTTAATGAGATCTTACCTAAGATTTCAAAAACCTGTGTATTATTTTGCTGCATTTTATAGATGAACAGATGGAGGGTTCTAAGGGGTACAGTCCATTAAGCCAGTAATTGTAAGAGCAAGACAGGAAGCTAGTTCTCTCTGTCTCAGAGTCTGACACTCTTTTCAAAGCCAAGGAATAACTTTTACCTTAAATTGAGGATTTATACTATTTTACTTGATTGAGTGATCAGAATAAGAACAGGTATCTTTTACTCCCCCTTTTCTCTCTTTTTTCACTTTAATATATCGTAGGCAGTCATATCTTTTTTCCCTGTTTTTAAATTATAAATTAACATAACATGAAGTGGACCTTCTCAACCAATTTAAGTAAACAACAGTTCAGTGGCATTAAGTGCATTCTTGTTGCTGTGCAGTCTTCACCACCGTCCATCTCCAGAACTCTTTTCATCTCACGAAACTGAAGCTCTGAACCCGTGAAACAGCCACTTCACATTCCTGCCTCTCCCCAGGCTCTGGCAACCACCATTCTCCTTTCTGTCTCTATAAATTTAACTCCTCTAGGACACTCATGTAAGTGGAATCACACAGGATTTGTCCTTTTCTGACTGGCTTATTTCACTAAGCATGATGTCCTCAAGGTTCATCCACATGGCGGCCCGTGTCAGATTTCCTTCTCAAAAACCAGCCATTTCTTTTTGTCCAAATACAGCATCTTGTTCTTTGAATTCTCCAACAAACGAATATATCCCCATTCTCGGCTTCATGTATGAGACTGGGTTTCTTTTAATGAGAAATAGGGATGGGGGAAGGACATGGCCCCCAGCAGTTCCCCCTGTGTTTAACCAACCCTTCAGCTACAGAAGACCACAGCTCAGTGTAGCCCCCTCTGGGGAACCCTCTCCCAATGGATTAGGGTAGGGGCTTCTTTATCCCCAGGGAGACCAGAGCTTCTTTAATCCTGCACCGCATCACTCTCTATCATTGATTGGATCATGAGGGTAAAGGGAGCAAGAAAAGCAAAATCTCTGCCCGCCTTCTGGCTCCCTTGTGGCATTAGCCTTCAAATTAAGTCTCCGCACTGTGCTGGCTATTCACACACCATAGAATCCTCTGTAAGCATCTCCCCTGAATGAGTAGCTTCACGAACGCATGCAGGTGCCAGAAGGCACATGAGTGAATGTAAAACCTGGTCAGTTCATAATAATTACCACAAGGGGTTGGTGATAGGGGAAATATACATGGATGAAATGTTTATAATGAACTCCTATTGAGTTCACAGCAGAGATTATAAAATTCTTTTAAAGACTCCCAAGTCAGTAAGTTGTGACTGTAATCAAGCCGCATGTGTCAGCAAAGCACATGTCCCAGTCAGAAGGTCAGGGAGCATCCGCACAGGCCCTGTCCTGATTCCTTCCTCCCAAGAATCCGCCTGCATAGGCTCCACTGCTGTTCTCATTTACAGGTTAGGAAATACGTTCTTCGCAGTTGAGTAACTTCTCTGCAGTCTCACTGGCCTTCCTAGAACTTAAAACCATGCAACCAGCTGCAACGGAGAAGCCCAACCAGGGAGGCCCAGAGAGAAGTGTCTCAGGGGACAAAGCTGGCATTCTACTTCTTAGTGCCACCTGGGCGGTGCTTCTCACCCTTCACAGTGCTCGCAAATCCCCTGGGGGTCTGATTCAGTAGCTGTGCACAGGCCTGGGGGTCCACAGTCTAACAAGCCTCAGGCGCTGCTCAGGCTGCTGGCCTACGGGCCACACCTGGAGCCAAGAGCACTGGGGAACAGATGGTGCTGGCCACACATCACTGCCTGGGAGGTTCCTGGGACAGATGTAGATTCAGACCCAGCAGGTGGAAGCATTGGCTGTTTTGGCAACTTTATGACTTTACACTGGTTTCCTGTGTATTTTATACAAGGCCAAGCAAAAGTTTGATCAATAAAGAGTGAATCTTATGCCTCTTAGCACCCTAGAGACTTTTCTGTCCTACAAATTATCAGATGATGGGGAGGTCAGTTGATGCAACCCTCTACTAAAGCCAGAGCATAACACTCCACCCCTAAAGCCAGAACCACTCAGCATGGCTGGGACTAACCCAAGAGGCCTCTCAGACCTGGCCTCCTGTGATCCCTGTGTCACCACGCCTCTCCCATTTGGAATATCGGCAGAAGGAGAGCTGCCTTCAGAGGTGGGTGCAGCTGAGTCAACAGGCCTGCTCTCCATCCTTGACTAGCCGTGGAACGTAGGAAAGGCCTTCCTCCTGTGGACGTGATTTCCGTATTTGAGAAATGGGGGAGTGATAACACCTCACAGGTCCTTGAGATGTTAAGTACAGCCAAGTTGCTTAGCAGAATGGATGCAAACGACATCTGTCTAAGGCAGGAACAAGAGACACTGCTTGGGAATCTATGGCATATATATTTTATTTAAACAAGCTTTAGAAGTGAGAGTGAGAAATGAGAGACGCAGCTGGCTGGGCAATCCTACAGAAGTGACTTATGAGCCAAGATCTGTGGACTGAAGAGGCCATTTCCTCTGCCTAGCACAAAACATTGTTCTATTTCACACTTGTATGCACAGCGGAGTCAGAAACCAGAGCCCCCTGCATGTTTTATGGACTCCCCTTACTCTTGAAATTGGCATCATAAAAAGAATGTTCTGGGTCCCAAATGTGTCCTCCTGTAGCCGCAATTCCCCAGCTCCTCAGCAGCACATCTGTAAAGGTGGGTGTTGTATGTCATGTTCCCTGATGCTTCCTGTGACCGGCTTCCAGCAGGATCTGTGGGCTCCCCTGTGAGTGTCCCAGGCCAAGCCTCTCTGCCTCTCACCTCTGTGCCGACCTTTCTTCCAAGCCCCTGCCCTCTAATGGGCTCTTTGTCCCAACCTGAGTTCCCTGGGTTCTGCCTGCTTGGAGATTTGATCACTCCATGGCTGCTGATGTCCTCCTCTGTTCCCATCCCTACCCTCTGAGTGGGGTTGAGTTATGGATTTTGCTTTTTATGAAATGCGGTTATTTTCAGTAAGCTTTTCAACCATGTCTCTGTCATTTGGAAGCACTTTTGTTCAGGATATGTGAACTGGTTTATGGAGGTTTGTTTGTGGTTAAACTGTGTGGGTTTTATATATACTTAATTTGAAGGCTAATGCCACAAGGAAACCAGAAGCTAGGCAGAGATTTTGTTTTTCTTGCTGCCTTCAACATGAAATCAAAGTGATTTAGCTGTTGTTTAAGACCAGGTGGGAAAGCCCGAGCATGGAGCTTCCCTTGAAAGGACTGAGGCCCAGCAGGTTGAT
This sequence comes from Alouatta palliata, assembly GCA_004027835.1. Lineage (NCBI taxonomy): Eukaryota > Metazoa > Chordata > Mammalia > Primates > Atelidae > Alouatta > Alouatta palliata. The sequence goes on along the minus strand of PVKV010003547.1, from coordinate 84,220 downwards.
GACACTTACAGTGGCAGACCACCACTCTGTGCTGGGCACTGCCTGGGCACACCTGCTTTGTCTCTCTTGTCTCCTTTATCATCTCACAAACTCTACATGTGCTGTCTTCATTTTCTACCGATGAGGAAGGGGCTCAAAGCTGTTAATAAGGTGCCTAAGCCTTTATTGTTGGTGGGGCTGGGAATCAAGCCCAGTCCTGATTCTCCTCATGGCACGCCCAGGACCAGCCTCAGCTCCCACACAGACAAAGTCCTCCAAGTCATGCTCCTGGGGCAGGTGCTTCCCTCTGGACACAAGCAAACGCAAGTCCAGCTCCAGGACTAACAGATTCGGATGACAGTGGAGAGTTCCTTCCTTCCCTGGGCCTTGGTTTTCTCATCGTTTTCCCTTGGGGAGACACATTCAAACCATAGGGTTCATGGGCTGGAAACTTAATCCCCAATGCAACAGTGTTGCAAGCGGAACCTTGAAGAAGTGATTAGGTCATGGGGTCTCTGCCCTCACGAATGGATTCATGTCCTTATTGTGGGAGTGTTCCTATTATATCATTGTTATAAAACCTTTGTTTGGCTCCTCCTGCCCTCTGCCTTTCACCATGGGATGATGCAGCCAGAAGTCCTTTTCCAGATGTGGGCCCCTTGGTCTTGGACTTTCCAGTCTGCAGAACTGTAAGAAATAAATCTGTTCTTTATACATTACCTGCTCTGGTATTCTGCTGTAGCGGCACAAAACAGACTAAGCCAGGTTTTTGCAGGCCTCAAGGAGATGGGACATAGTCTACTCCAGGGGGCTTTCTGGCTCTGTCCTCATGTCCAACCTAAGGGAAGGCAGAGCTGGCTGACTGTGACTTCTCTCCCTGCCAGTGCCCACAGCAGCCCAGCACCCTCCAGGAACCTTTCTGGCTGGCCCTGGAATCCCCAGGTTGTCGTTTGAAGCCAAATGCCTTCACAGTCTTTCTATAAACCAGTTAGCCATTGCAAGCGCAGGCCATAAAATGCTGTTTCCTTTTCCTTTCCTGTAGATTCTAGGGGATTTTTGTCTAAATGGAAAACACGGCAAACAGTATAAATAGTACAACCTACAAGCTTGATCTGCTTAAAATAAAATTCAGGAGATTGAGCTCAGCTGGCTCTGGGCCCATAGCTCTTTTTAGACTGTTTTGAAAAATGCATTAGATTCAGCAAAAATCCTTCCCTACCGACTTCCTCTTAATTTTTAAGCCCCTTTGCATGTCAAGGAAAATGCAAGCCTTTTGTCTCCAATCCTATTCCTTAAGTCACTGCAGTTGTTCTGCAAGAGTGATTGAATGTTCTGATGGTCCCTTTCTCAGGACAGGAGGCTGCACTAGACCTAGAATGAGCAATCTCTGATGTCCCTAGGTCTAAGAAAGGGTCAGAATCCCAAATGGAAGGCTTGGTCGACGAGTGCCTTCTTTGGCTAATACTATATTTTGGTTCTTTTAGATTCCATGTCCCTTTAAATAAATGATTAGGTAAGTGTGACTGCTTTATTCTTTCAAAAAGCCATCTTAAAGTCAAATTACCAACATAATTCAATGAGGCACATCGCACTTTTGCAGTGAAATCAGAAACCTGGGAAATTCCCCTAGCTTTGTGTTTCTAGGTGGGTTCAGAATTGGATTAGAAGTCAAGTTAGGGCTGGGCAGTGCCTTTGCCTTTGTCTGCAGCTCCTGGAGGTACAGATGTCTTGGTGTTGCTGAGATGATTCTCAGCCTAGTTGGAAGCAATTCGATGAATGGGAGCAGCTTTTCCAGAAAAGGACCTGGTGTCCTAGGGGTGGAGGTGAATACCGTAAACACGGCACGGACTCAGTGAGTTCATTCCAAGTTGCTGGTTTGTGCCCTGGGCTCTCTGAGCGATCGGGTTCAGCCTTGGCTTTGGTTTTATTCTCACACATGAATCACCTCTTCTTTTTGATCTTCCTGTGCAGATGAAACCAGTTGATCTGTGACTCCAAAAGGCTCTGAGGGGCCCTGTTCATATTGTTCCGTGTTGAATGCAACATAGAACATGGAATATGGTTGGTGGTCAGTTACGTGGTTGTCAAAAGAAAAAATGAAGGAATGCCCAATGCCCTTTTACTTTCATTTTCTTATTTAAAAAAAAAAATCACGTAAGTAAGCCTCCTCTTTCTTTGCCTTTTCCTTTCTAGTGTGGCCCTAGAATTTCCTAGTTTAGCCTTCAGACTCCTGTAAACCTTTCTCCATTTGTGAATCAGCTATGTCAATTGCTCTTTGAGCGATTGTGTTTGGAATTCTCAAGGATTTGTCTAATGGCTACTTCTAGGCTCCCTTTGAAACATAGGTGGAGAAAATTCCTTTATTGGTTGGACATGAAGGGATGGGCTAAGGTAGAAATGTCCTGGATCTGTAATTCAACCTGACAAACACTGATGGGGAGACAAGGAGGGGATAGGAGTGGGGGAAGGAATCTGGGTTAACAGGCAAAACAAACAGTGAATCCAGGTGGCAGGATACCTATATGTGGGTAGCACAAGACAGACAATAGGGGCAGTCCTGCACCCAAACCGTGAGAGAGTCTCACTGGGGCATGGTGGTTACACACAAGATGGTAGCCAATATTCAGACTTCCAGAAAACTGGCCAGTGCCAGATGGCCCTAGACTCCCAGGTAGATTTAGGGTTAGGCCTCTAGTCTTGGGGTATGAGTAGGAATTACTCTCTTGAGCATAAGTAGCTCTAGCTCCAGGGGCACAGAGCCGGGCTGAGAATCAACCCTTAGGAACAAGGCAGAACTGCAGTTACTAGAAGTGAACCAGCAGCAGATGTGATCTAAACTCAGCCCATGTGAGGGGTCAGGCTGTCTAAATGCCCCAGTCTCAAATCTAGACTGGAGTGTGAATGAGGAGAGCAAGAGGCAGGCTGAGGGAGGCTAGGCATTCCCTCTTCCAGTGTTTCTTCTTGCTTGAGTGTGGCTGTTACTTAAAGGCTTGGCTATTTGGAAAGGCTAATAGAGCCAACAGGAGAAAGACCACACCTCTTGCTTGTATGTGAAATCCTTGCAAGAAAGAGCATACTCTGGGGCAGCTGCATGGATTTCAGACTCTGAGCTACCTGCCACGGCATGGTTAACTCTGATGAGGGGCTTCCGCTGCTTTAACCACCACCTCACCTCCTCTCTCCACTGCTGTCACCCGTGGCTGTGGATGATTCACAGTCTGTTCTCTCTTTAGGCTTCTCTAGTTTAGTGCCCACGATTGCCCTGAAAGGCAGCCCTCACTCCTTGTTCACAGATGGCAAAACGGCATCCAGGAAGTTCGATGATTTGCACAGGGTAACAGAGAATAAAGTGGGGCCCAGCCTTTTTCCTACTGTACCACTGAAGCACCCCTAAACTTAGAAATTGGAAATAAAAAATAGAAAGAATATTTCATTGTTAGAGGAGTGAGTGAAACCTCAGAAGGTCCTGAGACCTACGTGGTGTACTTCCCAGTGGAATGAAGGCAGTGTTTTAGAAGGGACCAGAAAGGTGCACAGTAGACCTTCTACAGATATTAGCTGAATAAATAGATAGATAAACACAATTTATCTCATTAAATAAATGAGAAAATATGCAATTGGCTAAAGGCTAAATGCTCTGTGTCCTTGTTCATCTCCATTAATTCAAAGCATGTGATGTGCTTGATGTGAAGCTCATGCAAGCTGGGTCCCCAACAGTTTTTGACATTTGACTCACCTAGAATCTACATACCTGTTGCCCATATCACAGTTGACCCAGGTGCTTCTTCCCCACAGACCACAGGGGGATACAGGTTGCCGTGGCTGTGGCCACCACATGTGGCCTCATCCTCCCCAGTGGTGGGTGCTCTGGCTGTTTTTCATGATGACCTCTCTGTGTCCAGCCCTGGCTCCCCAACTGCTACCAGCCCTTCATGGCTTTGAATGTCCTACCCACTTCATCAGGGACCTCAATGCAATTGGGAGAAACCCACAGGGAATAGGATCTTCGCCAGCCACCATCGCTGTTTAAGGCCATCGATGTCTGAGCAAGAGACTCTGCAAGGGATTAAGTGTGCTCAGTGGAACTCTCTGGGCAACCAAGGAGCTCTAAGAGCATGCCAAAAGAAAAAAAGGAAAGAAAGAAAGAAAAAAATAGAAACATCAAAAACTCCCTCCATTACATGTACTACATTCTGTGCCTCAGACAATAAAATTAGAAATAATCAGAAGCAGCAGAACCTAAAAGTACCTAACCACACAGAATCTGAAAGTAGTCTCCTAAGTATCAACCAGGCAGGGAGGAAATTTAAAGAAAGTAAGGAACATTTAAGAAAACAATTAAAACACAGATACTCTAACAAAATGTATGGACTCAGGCCACAGCATTCTCAGAGGGAAAGTAATTTCTTTAAATGGCAATTTTAATAAAAATACCAAGTGAGCTTTAATGCTCTAAAAAGTTAATAAAGAGCAATGCTGGCTCATAGAACATGAGCGGAGGAAAGAAATACAAAGAGCATAGAGAAATAAACTAGAAAGACAAACAATAGGCTACATGATGTGGGTTAAATATAAATTCACCAAATCGATAAGCTCCAGAAAATATCTTTAACAGAAGAAAAAGAGAGAGAATAGAAGCTGACAAGCTTAGAAATAAAAAAGGCTGACAAAACATGGAGAACAATTTGAGGGTTTGAGGCCATGGCACCATGCTTTGAGAAAGTGAACGGAACAGTGTTTGGCTTGAGAGCCTACTGCTACAGCTGAATGTCACAGCTTCACAGCAAGTTACCTAACTTATTCTTTTGCCTGTTCCCTTCTGTGAAATGCAGAGCATCGTAATAGCCTAACCCTTAAGGCTTTTTGTAAAGATTGTGTGAGTTAATCCATGTCACTTATGGGGATGTGGCAGGGGCAGAGCTGGGGAGAGAAGCCGGCCTCGGCCTCCTGGCCCCACACAATATCAATCACCAAGCTGCTGCAGCCCAGAAGGCCTGGCCTATTCTTAGCCTCATTGTACAGGGAAAGATATCAGGGCAAAGAAAGGTGAAGGAAATTTTCCAAGGTCATTCAACTTTCTCAGAAAGATTTTCCAACCTGGTGGAGAACCACAGAGCTGTCACACAGTTGAAGGAGCTGGGGATGCTTCCCTTGGAGAAGAGAAGACTCCGGAGGCCATGCGCCCTGAGTCCCGGGCAGGAGCTGACACCTCTGGGAGGGAGCTACAGAGAGGGGCATTCAGTCTGATGTGAGGGTAGTGGAGTAAAAGTTTGCATTTTACAACGTTACTGTCTACTTTCTCTATTTCCTTTTTCCTTCTCAGCTTCCATTTCGGAGAGTGATGGGGAAATGGCCTTTCCTGATTTTTGTGTTTCCAAAAACATGAGTTCGTTATGAAACAATATCCTGCACCTCTGAGAGAAGGATCTGTCACCATTATGCAGGGATGAACTTCCTCCAGAGGCTGGAAAAAACTTGGGGTGGTGAGGTGGGTGTTGGAGGGGCAACTGTGGAAGAGAGATGAGGATATATGATGAAAGAGGAGATGTCTCGCTTCTCGGGCAGGCTGTGGTGGAGCTTCCAGGAGGCAGGGAGGCCATGGGAGTAGCTGACTGTTTGACGTCTCACCATTGAGAGTCTTGCCAGGATTTCAGTGCCCTGGAACACCTCTCAAAGACACAGGCAGGCTCCTGTGACCACCTTGCCACCCGCCCAGGAATGGCACAGGTGGGCTGGTGCCAGCTCGGGATCTACAGGAACCACAGCTGTGGGGATGAGACAGCTCAAGTAGAGACTCTGGGACCCAAGGTCAAGGAACAGATGACAACGTGCTCATCTTGGCAGAAAACTGAGTGGACAGAGGATTCAAGAGGCAGATGCTCCCTCTACCTAAGTCCCCTCTAGAACATACTCACGTCCCTGGGGAGTAAAGAGGGGAACACAATGGACTGAATTCAATTTTTCCCTAACTTCAGTTAGGGAAAATTTGAGATTTTCTAATAGAAATTAAGTAGAATTGGGTTTGTGGCTTGAGTGCGCCTCTATGTTGGGGAAATTTTTTCCCCTAGTAGGTAGAGGCACTAAATGTAGATGGTCCCCGTCACTGGAATGTTCCAGCAGGGACTAAATAACCTTTGGTGAGGATGCCTAGAAGAAATAGCCGAGCTGGCCAGAGACTGACCCATCTAGAGACCAACTGCATGAACTCCAGCAGGTAGAAAGATGGCAGCTGGCAAGAGCATTTCTGAGGGGAGACAAAATGTTCCTCCTGCAACCTAAACCTCGTTGTCAGGGATTCATTTCTGAAGGGGAAGAACTATGGGATATATGAGGCTGGTGGAGGGAGACAGGGGATTTGGGAATAGGAAAAGGATAATGTCTTTGTCTTTTTTGGTCTCTTTACTAACTAGGTTATAAGAGATTTCTCAGTTTCATTGTGTAAATCACTTCTTGACTCCGTTCAGTCTCCTGTTTATCTCTTCTGTCGTCGTTTGTTTTCATTTTCAAATAAGCATACTTTTCAATTCCAGATTTCTGATTTTTTGTATGCTCCTGTTGTAGTTCATAATCTCTAATATTTGATTCACATCCTCCTATTTTATTTTATGAATATATTACTTTCTTTGTCTCTTTAGGAATTTTAAGATGATCAATTTCAAAGTCCTTTTCAGATTACTTTATTATTTTCACTTTTTTTTCTGGAAATGAATTCTTCCATTTACTGGATTTGTTAATAGTCATTTATAGTATTACACTTTCTTGTTTGTTTCAACTTTTGGCTTTTGAGCTCATCTTGCTTTGGGTTTTATTTTTGTGGTTGTTACTTTAAACATTTTCTTTGCAAATTCTCTTGTTATTGTATGTTGGTTTTCCAGATTCTGCCCGGCTTCCTGTGGTCTACATCTCAGAACAAAGTCTTGTAAAAGGGCTCAGGGATCTTTCCCCTTGGGAACTCCCAGTCTCAGTCCCTGAACCTGTGAGTGGCAGTCAGAAGCACCAAGTTGTATGACTCCACGGGCACCATTACATGAAATATGACGTTAAGAGAACACCTTAGAAGTGTGCAATAACGTGGCCCTGGTGCTGGCCCATTTCCAATCTTGATATTTATTTTCTATTTTCTTTCACCCCTTGCAGGTACCACTGTCTGAGGCTTAGAGAATGTAAATCATTTGCTTAAGGAAATTTAGTGAAGAATGGCCCAAAGCTTGTACATTTTCCTGTTACACTGTTGTACCCCAGCACTCCTAAAGAATGCTGTAGAAAACAAGTGGGCCCTTGAAGATTGGCATTGAAGATATTTCTCGAATCAACTGAAAATGGATTCCTCACATTTTTCCATGTGTGTGTGGATGTTTGTGGGGAGAGGGGTTCATAAGAAGAGACTTGTTGTGGCTTTACTCCCTCCAGATTGCCCCATGTCTGCTATAATGGATGAATTGGCTGACTCCTCAGCGGACACCAGAGACTGGGCTGTGCGTGTGTACAGACAGATCTGTCTGTGATTCTTTTTTTTTTTTTTTTTTTAAGGATAAACAACCTTTATTCCACATAAATGGCAATGCAGATATAATAAGCAAATGATATAGTAAGCAGATTGATATAATATGCAAATTGCAGTGGGAAGGGGAGAAGGGAAAAGATATTTACACTCATTGGACTATGGAGGATTCACCACCACATTGGGAAGCAACAGTCTGGGCTTCAGAGTCGGCCATGGCCACACACATGAGGAGGGTCTCATGAAGCTTAGGCGCAGTGTGGGATTCCAGCTCTTCTTGTAGCAATTTGTTTGGCACGAGGCTCAGTCAGGGGGGCCCTTCATGGCTGCAGTAGGAGTAGGCAGTGGTGCCTTCAAGCTGGTGGGCCAGTGATGAAGCGCCGGGTCTCCGGGTACTGCAGTGCCAAACTAGGGAGGTCCATGTGGGTAGACCGCAGAAGAGCAAGTAGAGCACAGAGACCACACACAATGTGAGGCCGCCCACAGCTGGCGCATGTCATAGTTGTTGAAGTAGGTAGTTGGTGGCCAGGTAGCACTGTACACTCACAGCGCACACGATGCTGAGGCGCAAGTTCAAAAATGTCCATGAAGGCACAATGTTCCTTCCGTGTTTTCTCTTTCAGGCTGAGAGGAGACCAGGTCCAATGTAAGTAAGTGCCATCTGAAGACGGGTGCACGGTGCTCATGGTGCTGCCAACAGGGAGGAGTAACTGGCACTGGCCCCACCGCCCGGGCTCCCCTTTCTCTTGGTCCTGAAAATACACCTCCACCAGCAGACACAGGAACCTGAAAAGCCTGTCTGTGATTCTTGCAGTTCCTTCTACCACTACAGAGATTGACAGATGCCGTGCTCTTTGGTTAGAACTCTCTGGATTTCAAACAGTCCCAGGGTTTTGTTACATTGTTATTGGATGTGATTTTCCAAAACCAAGCTTCGCTTCAAGTTTGCATCATTGTTGGGCAGCCTCCCCCACTGCTTCGGAGGAAGAAGATGGAGCCCAGATGAAGAGCTAGTAAATATATATCTGTAAGCGTTTGCACATTTCCTCTCTGATATATGACCTCATGGGTTCGGTAATCCTGGAAATATTTGATCTTGGCACTGCAAATTCCGAGGGTCACTGGTTACTGGAGGCCAGGGCTTGAAGTCTCTCCTGCTAAAACCCCATCACCAAAGAAGAGATCTCAAGGCTACACCATGGGAACTGACTGCAAGTTCAACCAATCAGATCTTTGGAAGGAGGGTTCCAACCCTCTCCTTTGGCTAAGCCTGTCCTATGCAGTGGGAGAGCTGCCAACTGGCTTCCCCTGTGCCTAGCATGGAGCTCAGCACATGAGTAGCTGTCAGCAACTAAAAGGAATAACTTGCCCATAATAAAGGAACTAGCCACTGTCACCATCTAAATGGTAAAGGGATAAATCGCAAAGTGGTTCACCTCCAGTTGATCCACTTTCAAAAGATGACAATCTGCATGCACTTTAGGTTTTGAAAGTAAATAAAACTGCTTTTCTAAGTGTTTTAGATCTGGAAAACTTCAGAATACTTGGCCAACCAAGACCGTTCTTAGTTTTAAAATCCTGATCTGTTTTAAGAGAAATGTAAGCTGCCGTTTCTGATTCACTTATACTTGATTTGTCAAAATACTCTTTTGTACGAGGTGTTTGTCATCCAAAAATCCATGTGAGCTATGTTAGAAGTACTGCATCCTGAGACAGGGAGTGGGTTATGGTCAATCGTCCTCAGCCCCAACCCTGATCTTAGCTCCATTTCTCATCTTTTTGGAGGGATCTAAAGTCCTAAAGAAGGCTGCCTGTCTCTTCCCTTTTTGGGAACTAGACAGAGACTTTAAACGAAGAAACTGTGGTTGGTTGTCCTCAGATCCCCAACCAAGTCTTAGAGGTTTGGCTAAAATTCTTTAACACCCTTCCCAGAGGAGAGTAAATAGAGTCTTGTAAAAATACAGCATTTGTGTTCTTTTGACTTTATGAAGTTTATATACTTGCACTGTAGCATGATAAATGAGTGTGTTTTTCTGTGGTTACTTCTATTTGGTCTGCTGCAGAAGGGTCTGCATTCATTCTCATGATATCTAAAATCCCTTTAAAAATATTTCAAAATGATATGCAGTGAAGTATACAGATCTTAAGTGTATAAACTGAGGAATCTTGAGAAACATATATACCTGCATAACCAACAACCTAAATCCAGATAGAGCGCATTTCCTTCATCTAAGAAGGTTTACTCGTTCGCCTTCCAGGCAATTCCCATTATACATATGCAACTGCTGTTCTGATTTCTGTCACCATGATGGGCAGCTGCTAAGATGTCCTTAGTGATCCCTGCCTTGTCATTCATGCCCTAGTGCAATACCCTCCACCAGAGTGTGTGCGGTGCCAAGTAACTTGCTATCCCTTCCGAGGCTAGGTTACAAAGACACTGTGACTTCTGTCTTTCTCATCATTTGTTTCACTCTCTTCTGGAGCTCCAGGTCTAGTGGAAGCTAACTGCCATGGGACAGACTCATGAGAAGAAGCCCACAAGGCAAAGAACTGATGTCTCCAGCCAACAGCCATGTGAGGGAGCTTGGAAGCACATAGTCCCCCCAAGCTAGCCTTGAGATGACCACAGCCCCAGCCAACACTTTGAAGTAGCCTGCTGGAGATGTGAATGTGAAGGATCCAGCTAAGCTGTGCCTCGACTCCTAACTCTGAAACTTTGAGATAATACGTTTGCTATTTTAAGCCAAATAATTTTGGCATAATTTGTTATGTGTCAATAACTAACTAATATAATTATCATAGATTAGTTTTGTCCTTGAAATTTGGAAAAATGAAATAACACAATATATATTCTGTCTTACCTGGTTTTATTTGTTTAACAGTGTGTGTGTAAGATTCATTCATGTTGTTATATTTCATTGAATGAATATAGGACAATTCATCCATTTTGCTGTTGATAAATACTTGGGTTATTTCTAGTATTATGCTTTTTTGAATAAAGTTGAAAAAAAAGGTACTATGAGCATTCTTTTACAAGTCTTTCTCTGAACATATGTTTTCATTTTTTTAAGGCAAATACCCATGAGTCCAACTGCTGAGCCGTTGTTAGTTAATTTTAGAAGGAACTTCAAAATGAATTCCAAAGTGACTATCACTATTTAGAACTTCTTTTGCAAAGTGTTTATTCAGGATTTCCTTCTACTTACCTTTTCTTCTTTTTCAAGCTTCTTTAGGTGAAAACTTAGATCACTAATTTTTAATTCTTCCTTTCTTTTAATAGAAGCGTTTAAAGTTATAAATTGATCACTAAGGACTGCTTAATTGCATTCCGCAGATTTTGATATGTTGTATTTTCAAGTATCATTTGGTCAAAAATATTTTCTAGATTCTAACTTTTCATTCTTCCTCAGAGGTAGATTATTTTGAAGTATACCTCTTGATTTTCATGTATTTGAGATTTTTATATTTATTGTTATTAATTTATAATGTCACTAGTCAGAGAATATACTTTGTTATAGTTTAATCCTTTTAAACTTATTGAGACATTTTATAGGCAAGAATATAATCTGTCTTGTGAATATTCTGAATGCACTTTAAAACAAGGTATGTGCTGCAGTTTTTTGGTATAGTTTTCTGTAATATCAGTTAAGCCAGGTTGGTTGTTCATTTTGCTTTAACCTTCTATACCATGCTAGGATTTTTGGGGGGTATGTATATGTAGTCTTATAAATTATTTAAAAAGGGGTGTTAAATCCTGCAAGATCTGCACATGTACCCCAGAACTTAAAGTATAATAAAAAATAAATAAAATAAAATAAAAAGGGGTGTTAAAATCTCCAGCTAAAATTGTACAGCTTTTTATTTCTCTACTTGTCAATTTTTGATTTATATTTTTTAACAATTATAAGATGCACATTATTTTGGAATTGTTATGCCTTATTAATGAGTTGATCCTTTTATTATTATAAAATTGGACCTCTGCTTCTCTGAAAATACTTTCCAGTTGAAGTCTCTTTTTTCTGATTTTAGTATGCACATACCTGCTTTCTTATATTTCCTGTTTTCATAATGCATCTTTCCTGCTTTTTTTACTTTCAAACTCTCTGGTGCCTTTATATTTCAAGTGCCTCTCTTGTAATCAATATATAGTTAGGTATGTTTTATTTTCCATTCTGATAAGAGCTGCATATATACTGAAGAATACATCATTCTTTTATATTTACCCACATATGTACCATTTCTGCTACTCTCTATTCCCAAATACAAATGTCTATCTGTTGTCATTCCCTGTCAGCCTGAAAGATGTTTTTTTTTTAGCAATTCTTACATGACAACTCTGCTGATTACACATTATATCCATTTTCATCTACATGTAAACATCCTTCATTTAAAAAATAGCTCTGTTGGATATAGAATTGTAGATTGACACTTCTTTTTTTCACCAGAATTTAAAAGATGTCCCGTTGTCTTCTGGTTTCCATAGTTTACAATACTAAAGTTAGCCATAATTTGAAACATTTTTCAATGCAACATGCCTTCTTTCTTTAATTACTTTTATGATTTTCACATTATCTTCAGTTTTTGGCGTTTTGACTGTGATGTGATTCCATGGAGTCTTCTTTGTATTTATCTTGCCTGTGGTTTGCTCAGCTCCTTAAATCTGTATGTTTGTTTTTCACTAAATTTGAAAAATAGGGGCATTATTTCTTCAAATATATTCTTCTGCCACATTCTCTCTCTATTTTTCTGGGATTCTAATTATACCTGTGTTGGACTGCTTGGTATGATTCCACAGGTGACTGAGGAGCTGCTCTTATTTGTTAGATTTTTTTCTCGTTGGGTTTGAAAATTCAGCTGATCTGCATCATAGTTGTACCTCATTCCTCAGCAGCCTTTTGCGTGCTGTTATTCCTGTTAAACGAACTTCTCAATATCAACAGTTTCTTTTCATTTTTAGAACTCACATTTGTGTCAGTATGACCACATTTTTAAGGGCTTTTACACATTGATCACAACTACTTTAACAACTTTTCCTGTTATTCCACACCTGAACCACCTTGAGTTCAGTTTCTAGTGACTCCCTTTTTGTCTCTATTATGGGTCACACTTTTCTGCTTCTTTGATGAAGGTTATATTTTCTAACTTCTTCACATGTCGATTTTTTTACTGAATGTTAAACACTTTATAGATGACATACCACAGGGTATCCAAACGGCGTCATTTTTCTCATAGGGCATTGAGTTTTGTTTGGCAGGCAGTTGAATTGCCACTAGGTCATTTTCCATGTGTCAGGCTTGGCTTCTGTCTCTCTTAGGAAGGATGTAAATGTAGTTTGTTTATTTGTTTGTTGCTTGTTTGTTTAGATTTTTAACCTGGCTTCTCAACTTAGCCCTAGGGAAAGTCCTTTACTCTAGGGTGGTCCTTGCTCCTAGGCATGGCCTTTCTGGGGTCTCCAGTGAATCTCTGATGCAGTCAGCTATCCCTGCCGTCTCACTCAGCAGGAACTCAGGAGTCTCCCAGCATTGCCCAACTCTGGTAATTCTACCAAGCTTTCAGCTCCACAGCACTCGATCATTTCCAGGTCTTAGAAAGTCTCACCTTGGCCATTTGTAGTCCACCCCTCACAAAAGACCTACAGAAAACCTGTGGAGACTTCTGGGGATCTCTGGGAAACTCCCTTTTCTCTAGTACTCTGTCACAAATTCCGGCCGCTTCAGCAGCTTATGTCTCCTGTACTTGTGATTTTTGTCTCCTCGCTAGTTCGTCATCTTCTGCTTGAGCTCTGCTTCCACCTCCCTGTACGGCAGCTTCAAGCTGCCTTCAGGCAGAAAACCTGAGTGAAACTGGAGCTCACTTCATTTGATTATTTTCTCTACAAGATCACAAGCCTGTGCTTTCTTTATTCAGTACTTGAAAAGTCATCCAGTTTTATAATTAGTTTCAGCAGAAGGACAAGTCTGGAATCAGTTTCTCTGTGATGGCCAGAGCATAAGTCTGGACCAATCTTTGGTTTAAGGTCTCAATAATTTATTTTTTTGTACAGCCATTTCTACTTGCCTTTCAGTTTTGGCTCTTTGACATTTATTTTTGGGAGAAGTCACTTTCCAGCTCAAGCTTAAGCAATGAAGAGGTAGCTGTGCTGTGGAAAGAACATTTAATTTGAATCTTACTTCAAATCCTAGCTCAATCACTTATAATCTTAGGACTTCAGACCAATTAAGCGCTCTAAGTTCCAGTTTTCTCATCTAGAAATAGAAGCAATCATAATAATAATGATAATAATGCCGATGCTGAGAGATAACATTCATAGAATGCTCACCCTGTACCTGGAATTTTTCTAAGTGCTTTAAACTTGCACATCCTTTGTGAGCATAGAGATAATGCTCTGTTTAATGGCCAAGTGGCCCTGGGGATTAGGAAGAGGAAATTTAAGATTCTGGGACTCAGATGGGGCCTGACAGCCTCAATGACAAATATCTGTCTGAGTGCTATCACTTGGTGTTCATTCCTCATTCTGGAGGTTTTGTTTTGTCTCTACCAACAACTGGGAGATCATCAGCCTCCTCTAAGCATGGGTGACCGACTGACTCTTGGATGTGAAAGAACTGATGGCTGTGGATGTTACTTGCCAGTTTCCTACTTGAATATATCAGACCTATGAGACCTATAGTATTAGACCTATTAAAAGTTCTCAAACATTTAAAGGGATTAAATGTTTGAATTATTACAAATTTGAAGTAATAAAGAAATTATTGAAAGCAAGGCTTAATTAACTACTACTATTCTGAGACAACTGAATTTTTTTTCTTGGTACTCAGCAGATAACAGCTTTCTTCACCAAGAATGTTGAATAAACTTCATATCAGTCAGTGTAGATTAGGTTACCTTTCAGTAACAAATAATTCCCAAATCTCAGGATTTAACACAACTGCTATGGACTGAATGTTTGTGCCTCCCTCAAATTCATATATTAAAAACCTGACAAGATGATAGAATTAGGAGGTTGGGTTTTTGAGAGGTAACCAAGTCAAGATGGCAGGATGCTCATGAATGGCATCTGTGCCCTTATAAAAGAGGCCCCACAGAACTCATTCCCCCTTTCTACCATGTGAGGCTATAGAAGAAGATAGCTGCCTCTGAACTAGGAGGCAGGCCCTCACCAGACACTGAATATACTGACACCTTGATCTGGCCTTCCTAACCTCTGGAACTGCAAGGAATAAGTGTTTGTTGTTTGTAAGTCCAGTTTATGATATGTTGTTACAGCAGCTCAAGTAAACTAAGGTAGAAAATTGTTACTAAACGTGGGGGTGCTGCTGTAACAAATACTTAAAAATGTGGAAGGGACTTTGGAACTGGATAATGGACAGAGGCTGGCAGAGTTTTTAAGTGAATGCTAGAAAAAGGCTTCAGCTTGATACCATGATTCATGACATCTAAAATGACAAATTAACGCATTAAAAAGATTTTAAAATTATATATAGTGAAATATACAAATCTTAAACATATAAACGAGGAGTATTGACAAACTCACATAACCAACAACCTAAATCCAGATATAGAGCATTTCCGTCATCCCAGAAAGTTTCATTCATTGCTGTGAATGAATCTTTAAAGGTGAGGGCTCAGAGAGAAAGAGAAAGCTATAAAGAAAGCTTCAGTCTTCTTAGAGAACACCTAAGTAATTATGAACAGAATGTTGGTAGAAATAAGGATGGTAAAAGCCATCTGAAGAGGTCTCAGACAGAGAAGAGGAACATGTCATAAAGTGGCAAAGGACTTTGCTGAATTGTGTTCATATGCTAGCATTCTATGGAAAGTAAACTCATGAACAATGGAATTGGATATTTGGCTGAGGAAATTTCTAAGCAAAGTGCTTGAGGATCAGCCTGGTTTCTCTTGATTGGTTATGGTAAAATGCAAGAAGAGGAAAATGATTTAAAGACAAAATTTTTCATCAAAAGGGAAGAAGAATTCAAAAACAGAAAATTCTCAGCCAATTCATATTGTAAAAATGAGAAAGCATGGTCAGAAGAGAACACTAAGGACGGGGTGTCAAACGACCGCTAAGGAAGATTAGTCAGCTGTCTCAACGGAAGACAGGAGCTATTGTTAAAGATGATGAAAATGTGCAAAGGATGCCCACTGGCACCCGCAGGACCTCAGCCCCTACCCAGCACTGCCTCACATAGCAGGCTCCACTGTGCATTTGCTCCTCACATTCTGGAAGTGCACTTCTTGGCTACCCCAGGTGTAGCTTTGGTGAGCCCTGGTTTGGTGTGGGCTGTGCCCAGTAGGGGCATGGATATCTTCAGCTAGACTTCAGAGAACTGGATCTGCTGGCAGAGCCTAGAGCTTGGAACCTCTACACTGGAGAGCTGCAGGGCCTAGGCAGAAGACTGCTACAGGAGCAGGTCTCAGGCACAGAGCCGCCACTGATGTGGAGCTGCCTAGAACACTGGGGGCTTGACTCCTATTTGGAAGAGCTGCAGAGGCAGGAACCCATTCTGGTGAGTCCTGAATGCAAAGCCCTGTCAAGTAGGTCTAAAAGGAAGGACCTTTGTGGGCCTGGAGGACAGAGCATCAAGCCAAAGATGATGATTCTGAAGACATAAGATTGAAAGGCATTTGTCTAATTGGGTTTTGGACTTACCTAGGGCCTGTCACTTTCTTCGTCTTTCTTATTTCTCCTTTTGGAAATGCAGTGTCTATCCTATGCCTCTCTCACCATGATATTTTGGAAGCACATAACATGTTTGATTTTGCAAGTTCACAGCTGGAGAGCAGTTTGCCTCAGAATGAATTTTAGCTTGAGGATCACCCATAACTGACTTAGATGGTATTTAGATGAAACCTTGGACTTTAGAACAAGTTAAGACTTTGGGGGCTGTTGGGGTAAAATGAATGTATTTTGCATGCAAGAAGGACATGAACTTTTGGGGAGATAGGGGACAGAATGCTGTGGTCTACATGTTTGTGTTCCTCCAAAATTCTTACATTGAGATCCTAAACCCCAAGGTGATGGTATTAGGAGATGAGGCCTTTGGGAGGTGGTTGGGTCATAAGAGCAGAGCCTTTACAAGAGGGATGCCAGAAAGCTTCCCCTCCTTTTCTGCCATGTGAGGCTGTAGCAAGAAGATGGCCATTTAGGGACCAGAAAGTGGGCCCTCACCAGACACTGAATCTGTCAGCATTTTGATTTTGGACTTCCCAGCCTCCAGAACTGTGAGAAATACATTTATGTTGTTTATAAGCTACCAAGATGATGGTATTCTACGGCAGCAGTCCACACAGAATAAGACAGCAAAGCAAGTTTGCTTCTCACTCATGCTACATGTCAAATTCAGGTAAGGGAGTTATTTATTTATTTAATTTAGAAACAAGGTCTCCCTATGTCACCCAGATTGGTTTTGAACTCCTGGGCTCAAGGGATCCTCTTGCCTCAGCCTCCCAAATTGCTGAGACTATAGGCATGAGCCACCATGTCCAGCAAGAAAAAGGATTTTGCTCACTGTAATTTCTTAGAGATGCCAGGTTACCAAGACTATTTCTTTACATGTACTTTTATTATCACTGAGATGGGGAAAAGGAACAATGCACTCCTTGCTGGATCTTAAGGGGTTTTGTACATTTCACTGGCCAAGTAAGTAATTTAGTTGCACATAACTTTAAAGGAGCAGGGAAGCAAATTTTAGAATACACTTGGCGGAGGGGTGTGTGTAAAGTTGGAAGATTTGTGAATGACCCTGATGGCTATACTGTCTCTGCAAGTTTCACCAAACCAGCTTGGGCCATTTCAGGCACACTTTCACTTGGCAACACCTAATAGTCACATGTGCGTTTGCCAAGAACCATCATGCCTTTAAAATGGCTGTCTCTTAGACACGTAGTTCATGTTTTCTTCTTAAAACTCTTACAACTAGTAAGAATGCCAGCTCAGTCAGTCTATGTTCAACTTCATCTTTTCTGGCAAAGGCTTTATTTTTAGGGCCATGAAGCTACATTTTAGCCAATGTACAAAAATGCATTGAATATAAAAAGTTTAAACTTTTGTCAGAAAATCAAGACTGTGTGCTGTCTTTGGCTTCTTATTACTCTTGGACAAGAGTAACAAGTTAATTTAACTTCTTAAATTAACTAATGATTATAATTCCATACAAATTTTAATTCATTTGTATATTAGTTTAAGAAACTCTTTCTACCATCAGTAACTGTCTTTAAATTTTATATTGCATATATGATAGAAGGATCATAGGAAGGTCAAACCTACTGATACATGAGATGTGAGGTTCATATGTTAGTGAGCAAGTTTTTCCACCAAAAAGAGCCAGAGTAAACTGCAAACCACATAGTGAGAAATGAAAAGATTTGAGGGTGTTTGGAAAACGAATCTCAAATGTTAGCTTTGGCTTAATTATTTTAGTAGTACCTGTCCACAAAGCTCCCACTTCCTGGTTTTGAGAACATGAATTTCAGGGACGTTTCCCTGACAGGCACTCCTGAGAATATCTGTTATTTGGGATAGATAAGCTTTGTTTTGCCAGTCTCACAGCACCTGGTTGTAAACACTATTAATACAAGGTTATAGAAAGAGGTGCATTTATAGAGAAAAACATGCAACAGCTATGACATCTGTAGATTATATGTCAAGGCTAAGAGCTGACTCAAATTTCTATTTTAATAGGTTTATGCATGTTTTCATAAGCCCTCGGATAACATAATGGGAAGGGAAATTTGAGGGTAGTTTTAGGATCCCAAAGCCAATGCTTCTTTGCCTCTAGTTGGCCATATCTGTTAGGTAGCATCATTTCAGACACCGCAAAAATCACTGTCTTTCCTTCTCACTGTAGTGATCTCTCCAGTAAAAATGCTGTTTCATTCTCATAAATGTTCCCATCTTTCATATCACCATGATAACCCTCTTCGGTCTGCCTTCCTTCTGCCACGGCTATAACAGTCAGGAGGTCACACATCTCTATGTTGTCATTGGTGTTTCTCTTTTTCTATCAGTAAGGAAGTCTACTTACGGATTAGATGCCATCACACTAAATCTATAAAACATTTTCTTTATGAAAATTCTCTTATTATGGGAAAATTAAGCTAGAAATCTATAACAGAAAGAAAACTAGATACTTGGGTCTGGACAAGATGAAATATATCTGTTTCTCCCTACTCCTCCCCACCAAGTACAACAGTAAACCCTGAAAATAATGAAGAGAACTCTGAAAGGTGGGAAGGGGAAGGCAAACTGGTTAGAAACCAAAGGGCTGGAGGGATAATACAGAGTCACAATGTCTTGCAATTTCCCCTCACCCAAAAGAAGAAGAAGGAGTGCTCAGTTTTAGTATTTCTGAAACCCAGCTCAACAACAGAAGGCAGCCCAGGTAGGAAGGTCCCTAGATTGAATGGGAGTCCTTCTGATGGCCACAGCAGGCAAGCCCTGGCATTTCACATGGGCTCGATCAGCAGCTCCACTGATAATAGGTGGGCAGGGAAAGCACTCTCTTTTCCTGCTGCCTGTGAGACTCCCCTCTCCCAAGAGACTTCAGAAAGCAATACTGGGGTAGAGGCCCTACAGGTCCATGCTCCCAGCTCAGGAAGGCCTTTCGTCTCCTTAAGCCCAAGGCTCCTCTCTGACATGACAGACACCCCACTAGCAAAGCAGCATGGGCAAGGAGATCCTTTCTTAAGTGGCCAACCAGAAAGCTCTCTCTATGCCCCCAGAAGCAAGGGAGATTCTTCCAAAAGGCAGTGGGGAAACTCTCATCCCCCACCGGATGGTGCCAGGTGGCTAAATGTCTTCCCTCCCCTCAGGCAGCACCAGCAGGAAGCAATGGGAAAATGAGATAAATGAAGCAAACCAAAATAACACCACACAGGCCTTGGAAATTATGTTGTCATTGGAACCATAGCTGACAAAAGTAGACCAGACCTGTGGGCTAATCCGAAACAGGGTCCCTGGCTGTTAAAATAAGATATTTAAAGAGAATCTAGAGTGTTAGAATAGTCAGATTTTCCAGAATATAACTGATATTATCCATCATACTAAGAACCTGAAAAATTACAACTTGAATGAGAAAAGGCAATCAATCAACCCTGCACATTGAAATGAACCAGATGTTGGAATTATCTGAAAAGCACGCGTTCTAAAAATGCTTCAACAATCAATTATAGATTTTCTTGAAACAAATGGACTCATAAAACATTTCAGCAAAACAATGGAAATTATTTAAGATAATCAAATAAAAATTGTGGAATTGAGAAATACAATAACAAAATTTTTTTAAATGTACTGAATGAGCTCAGTGGAGATGATAGTAAAATCAATGAAAATACTTCAAAAGAATTCACTCAATTTGAAGAACAGAAATAAAATAGATTAAAAACAAGAAAAGAGGAATGGACAGAGACTCACAGACCTGTGGGACAATAATAAAAGAGACAAAATTCACATCATTGAAATTCCAGAAAGAAAGAAGAAATAAATATACAATGAAAGAGTATTTGAAGAAATAATGGCTGAAAAGTTTCCAAATTTAGGAGATTCAAGAAGGTGATCCAACTGAAATTTTGCTAAACCTAAAGAAATTCACTCCAAGACACATCATAATTAAACTTCGGAAAAGAAAGGAAAGAAAATTAAAAGTTGCCAGGAAAAAACAATACATGACCTAAAGGGGACCACCAATTTGAATAACAGTGGGATTCTCATCTGGAATAGTGGAGGCAGAAGGAAGTGACATGACATTTTTCAAACATAGAAATAAAAGAACTGTCAACTAGTAATTCTATATCCAGAAAAACTATACTTCAGAAAGAAAGGGAAATAAAAATATTCTCAGGCAAAGAAAAATCTAGAAGAAACTGTTGTCAACAGACCTACCTGTAAAGAATGGCTGAAGTTCTTTTATTAGAAATAAATAATAAAGAAAGGAATATTGGAGCATCAGAAAGGTAAAACAAAAGAAAGAGCAGAAATATAGGTACATACAAAAGACTGTCCCCATGAGTTTTATCAATTATATTTGATGATTGAAATAAAAGCTATGACACTATCTAATACTCAAGATAATAATATTTAAAAGCGGGAGAAAGTAAAGTGATTTAATAAAAGTAAGGTTTTAATGTTTCATTTAAAGTGATGAAATATTGATACCAGTAGACTACAGTAAGACATATTAGTATATTGCAATATCCTGAACTAAGAAAGCTATAAAAAGAGATACATGTAAAAGCACTATAAGTAAATCAGGATGGAATCATAAAAAAAAAAAAATTCAAGTAACCCATCAGAAGACAAGAAAAGAGAAATAGAAAAAAAAATAACAGAATGGTAAACTTAAGCTTTAACATATAATGACCTTAAATGTAAATTGTCTTAATATACAAATTAGAAAGCAGAGATTTGTAAAGTGGAATAAAAAGCATGGCCTAACTATATGCTGTTTGTAAGAAACTCACTTCAAATTCAATGGCTTATGTAGTTTGAAAGTAGAGGAATGGGAAAATATATACCCTGCAAACATTAACTAGAAAAAAGGGAGAACTAGCTATAGCAATATCAGATAAAGCAAACTCTAGAGCAAAGAGAATTACTAAAAACAAAGAAGGAAATTATGATAAAATAATGATAAAAGAATTAATCCAGAAAAATGACATCCTACATCTACATGTACCAAACAACAGAGCCTCAAAATACATGAAACAAATATTGATAGAAATGAAAGAATAGACAGATTCACAGTTATAATTAAAAACTGCAACACCCTCCTTTCAGCAACTGAACTACTAGACAGAAAAGCAGTAAGTGTATTGATGATCTGAACACAATCAGCCAGTAATATCTAATTGAGATACATAGAACTCTCTACCCAATAGCAGCAGAATATACTTTTTTTAAACTAAATATTCATGAAAAATTTACTAAGATAGATTATTCTCTGGGCCATAAAAAGCCCTCAACACATGTAAAAGAAGTCATCCAGAGGATATACTCTGATCATAATACAATCAACTAGAAATCAGTAAGAGGAAGAAAAAAAGGAAACTCTAAACACCTAGAAATTAAATAATTCATGAATCAAAGGAAAAGCCTCAAAGGAAACTAAAAAAAAAAAAAAAAAAAAAAAAAAAAAAAAAAAAAAAAAAAAAAAAAAAAAAAAAAAAAAAAAAAAAAAAAAAAAAAAAAAAAAAAAAAAAAAAAAAAAAAAAAAAAAAAACCTGAAACTGAATGGAAAAATTTTAAAGTATATTAAAATATATGAGACACAGCTAAAGCACCGCTGAAAGGAAAATTTACAGCACTAAATCCTTACATCAGGAAAATAAATGTCTCAAGTCAATAATCTAAGTTCCTACCTGAAGGACTGAGAAAAGGATCCAAATAAACCACAGCAAGCTGAAGAAAGGAAATAAAGTTCAGAGCAGAAATCAGTGATACTGAAAAAAACAACAAAGGAAAATCAATGAAACAAAAAGCCGATTCTTTGAGAAAATTCAATAAAATTGATACACCTCTAACAGGAAAGAAGACATAAATCACCAATATTAGAGATAAAATAGGAATATCACTGCAGATCTTTGCAGCCACTAAAAGAATAATAAGAAAATCTTACGAACAACTTTACTCTCATAAATTCTATAACTTAAAAGAATGAACCACTTTCTCAAAAAACACAAACTGTCAAAATGCAACAAATAAGAAATATATAATCAGAATAGTCCTATAATTATTCAAGAATGATAAAATCTTTAAAAATAAAGGGGTCTGAGCAACTTGGAACAGGGCAGGGGCTAGGATCTGCTATCCAGGGAAAGAGTAAGAATAAGAACTTAAAAACTAAAATGAGAATAGAGATAAGAAAGCATGCATTGAAATCTCTGGGTTCACCTTTTTCTAACTGGGTCCTTTTGCACAAGACCATTGATCAATTTGTCACTGTTGTAATATTTTGTAAGTTTTTATTTAATTTTAAGTTTTCCTTCAAAAGATCTGGCATATTAAACTTTTGATTTTAATTTAATGATACAAAGTATTTACAATTGCCACATTTGAATGCTTAGGGAAATTTAAGTTGTTGATGTATGTATTTGTAGTGTGAACTGAATACTTGGAGGGATGCTTATTTAACATTCAAATGAATGCTATTTGATATCTTTACACAGTGAATAAATTGGACATTATCAAAGTACAAATAATAAGGCTGTTATTTTCCCATGCATTAAAGCTTCTCAAGGATTTATCAATAAGGAGAAATTGCGTATTCATAATTCTAATCCCTATCATTTCAATACCCTTTCTTGAGCACTTCTTTTGTGCACTTAGTAACAAGGCGGTTAATTCCCTCATAGGGCATGAGTGGTCAGCACAAGGTGGTCAGTACTAGCAGGGCGGTCAGCACAACCCTGTCTGCATGCTGGCATCACCTGCATGCTGGCATCACATTAACAAAATGTCTGTCTGAGTGAGCCTGTCTCGGATGAGATATGGACATCAGTATTTATAAAACACTCTTAAGGAGTTTCTAAGGGGCATGAGGCAGTTAAAAGGTCAACTACAGCATGATACAGTTAACAGAGTTCCATGGAGCAAGCAGCAATTCATGAACTTGGAAGTACTAATCCAAAGGTGGTTTCAGGCTGCACTGAGATGCAAAGGAAAAGGCTTTTTTTAAAGGGCAAATGAAGAGATAGAAAGGAAATATTTGATTGGTTACAGTTACAGAGTTGCCTGATTTGATTTATCTTGTCGGAAAGTTCCTCATTACATAATTGTCAGTTAGTTGAGAGTTCTAATTGATTAGCCTACGTTTCATTTTTCTTTTTTCTCTTTATTGTAGAAACGGGGTTTGCTTTGTTCTCCAGGCTTGTCTTGAACTCCTGGCCTCAAGTGATCCTCCTGACTTGGCCTTCCAAAACACTGGGATTACAGGCAGGAGCCACAATGCTTGGCCTCAGTTTTCTTTAAAATTGGCATTTACAAGAAGTAGCTCTAGTTAAGCTTTGCTTACGTTTGTGAATAAAGCGAGGTTATGGTCACTTAGAAGGCCTCACTTATAAGTGACCTCATAATTTACTTCAGCACAGCTGAGAACTGTGGCCTCACAATGTGAGGAGGCAGGTGGAAAAGGAACCGAGGAAGCTGACTAGAAAGCTGACAGTTACAGGGGGAGGAGGTTTGGGTTGGGCTTTGAGGGAAAGTTGGATTTCACAAGCCAAGAAGCTGGAACATGGGAGGAGGCTCCTGGATCACACCCACAAGAACCACCTTCACAGCAGGTACCTGTCCTGATGTTTGGAGGCAGCACGCTCCCTGGCATGGTCTCTCATAGGCACAAATATCCCTCCAGAGTCAGAAGAGTCCTGCTCAGCTCACTGGGCAGGGGCATCTACTGAGGTAGATGAGAAGGCCTGGGGTGCGAGCCAGGGTCCTTCTGTGAAAGCCAAGCAGTGGGCACGCTCCAAGGATCTGCGTCTCGTGTCTGGTTTAGAGGGAGGCTGGCGGAGAACCCCAGGGGCTGGGCCTTGTGTCTTGCTCGTGTAGGATGGGCCAGCGGATGGTCTGCCATGGCTTGGAGGAGACCCGGATGTAGGAAAAGTGATGCATGGGCCTTTGTGTGAAGCTCTTCCGTTTTGGTAATACTCGTTGAAAACCTTTTTGTATCAGTCATTCTGATAGGTACTAGAAAGACAGTATTGAATAGAACAAAGCTCTGGACTCAAGAAAAAACAAGCCACATAAGCAAATGGACACAATCCAATGTGGTCTGTGCACAGAGGAAGTAAAGATGAGATACGAAGAGCACCTAGCTGAGGGTGGCAGGATCGTGGAGCCGGCAAGAGCACACGCTCTGGAGCGAGACTGCCTGCAAGTGCAAGCTTGGCTAAGCCGCTATACTTCTTTGGGTCTTGTCAGCAGCAGTAAAATGGGAATTAATATGAAATAAAGTGATAGGATATAGTATACTTAGCTGAGGGTTTCTGTGAAGTATAGATGAGTTAATACATGTAAACTACTTATAATAGTGACTAAAACATAATTAATACCTAATGAATGTCATATATTTATTATTATTATTTACAACCTATCCAGGAAATCTAGGAAGCTTTCCAAATGAGATGTGGGAGTTGAATTGTGAAGAACAGTGGTATTTCGGGTGCTGTTTGTGAATGACGGGGGCATTCCGGGCAGGGGAACAGCATGTGCATAGGAGGAAGCGCGCAGCCTTCAGGGAAGCCCCTGTGGTTTGGTAGAACTGGAGCAGGGCAGGGCGAAGATGAGGCCAGGAGCAAGAGTGGAGGCCATGTGAGCCCCAAACATCTGAGACAGGTCTCAGGCCATTTAGAAAGTTTATTTTGCCAAGGTTAAGGACATGCCCACAACACAGCCTCTGGAGGTCCTGATGACATGTGCAACTTGCTTTTATACATTTTAGGGAGACATGATACATTAGTCAGCACATGTAAGATTTACATTGGTTCCATCTGGAAAGGCAGGACTTCCAGGTTGTGGGTAGATTTAAACATATTCGGATTGGCAATTGGTTGAAAGAGTAATCGTGAATAGAAAGGAAACATCTGAGTGACAAGAGGTTGTGGAGATGTGGGTTTTATGCAGATGAAGTCCCCAAGTAGCAGGCTTTAGAGAGAAGACAGTAAATGTTTCTTATCATGCTGAGAGCCTGTGCTGATATTAATTCTGGGGGCTTACAATGAGGCATGTCCAACCCCCACTTCCGGTCACGGCCTCAACCAGTCTTTCAGGTTAGAGTGGCTCCATGCCGGGGGCCGGTCTTTGAATTTTACTTTAGGTTTACAGCCCCAAGTGGATGCTGGGGAGTATGGCTATGGCCCCGCTGGCCACAGTCTACAGATCCCCACTGAGTTCACAGATGTGTTCTCAGGACATGCATATTCTATGGACATTTAGTAACTCTGTGGCCTTATGTTCACAATTTTTAAAAACGATCTTTTGTAATAATAGCTTGCATTTGAAGGACATTTTATTTAAATAAGATTTTAGTTTTATAAGTCAGAGCCCTGACTAGGGTGCCTCCAACTTGGGTCCTTGGTCACCCAGGAACCTTGAGCCAAAATTCTTCCAGAGACTAAATATATTCCGACATGTCTAGGGAACAGCATGGGCTGCAGGATGTATGCCTCCATTCTCATGATAGATACACACACAAGCGTTAGAAACAACGGTAGAGGCACCAGGTTGCGTGTGGGCAGGGCAGGCCTCACACACTAGGTGAGGGACACAGAGAGTCTTGGGAGACTGGAGGGTCGCTAGGGAAGTAGCAGCACACACCTGTTGTTGATGGTCTGGTGATTCACCCAGTGGTATGAAGCCACGGCTAGGCCACCTTCTCGGCCTCCTGGCCCAGGTGTGTGTGTTTAACCCCATGAGGGAGAGCCCCTGCTTCTGCAGGACACCCTGGTCACCATGGTCAGAGGCAACAAGAATGGACACGGTCTCCACCGTCCCTCTTCCTTGCAGGTTCCAGCTTGCTCAGGCCCTTCCTTTCCTGATGGCCTACCTCATAGACTTCAAGCTTCAGCATCAGCTGTGGGGATCGTAACCTTGCAGAGATCGCTTAACAAAACCACCCCCAGGACAGTGTTAGCTCAACGCCCAGGAACAAATCATTGATTTCTTACTGGGTCTGCTTCTGTGGGTGAACCCCAACTAATGCACTCAAATTACACTGAAATTGAGTTTCTTTTGAATGGTCCTCGCGGGATCCAACTTGAGCTCTGGGTGTCATAAGGAAAAAGCCTGTTCTTCCTCCCTCCACATCAGCCCCTCAGATATTGTGAGGCAGCAGCGCCTACCACTGTGTTTGTTCATCTCCACGTCAGAAACCCCTGATACCTTCAGGTGACCTGGAGAGGAGCATTGAGCCCTTGCCATAGCAGGTGCTCTAGTGTCCAGTGCTGGCGTCACAGCAGAACACCTGGAAGTGAGCTTCAGGGTCCAGGTGAGGTCTACTTTCTGAGGTCCTCATCACAGACCCTTCTGCAGAGCTCAGTCACAGTGTCAGGGCCTCCTAGTTCCTGCCTGTTTCTCCCCCTCCCTCCTTCCCTCCCTCCCTCCCTCCCTCCCTCCCTTTCTCTTTCTTTCTTTCCTTTCTTTCTCTCTCTCTCTATTTTTCTTTATTTCCTTCTGTCTCTTCCTTCCTTCCTTCCTTCCTTCCTTCCTTCCTTCCTTCCTTCCTTCCTTCCTTCTCTCTCTCTTTCTCCTGACTGCAGGAGAGAGAGTGCAGCCACGGGAGAAACCTAACCCACCCTGGATTTGTTTGGTTTTCTTCCCAGAGACTCAATACCAAGCCAGGCTGGAGCTCCCCTTTCTTATGATTGCCTGTCAGGCATCTCAGGCTTGGCAGGCCGTCTGCTAGCCTCAGCACTGCAGCTTCCACGGACTTCAGCTGCATGAGGTTGCCAAGGCCTGGAAGAGACACTGCTTTACTTAGCAGCCCCACTGCCCATGCCCCTCGTGCTCAAGGCAGACACACAGTGGAGTGGAGCCACATTGGCTGGCTGAGGATTTTGCCTGATTCTCTGTGGTTAACTGGCTTCTGGAGTCACTGAACATTCCAGGACCCTTACCCACTGGTCCCATGTTTCAGGGCTGTGGTGGAGGTAAAGAGAGGACTAGACATGACCCTCTTTTCGGTCTGTTTCCTCACTGCTATTGTCCAAGACCTGAAGTTCTGTTCAGTGGTCTTGCTTATCTTCCCGGGGAAGTGGTTCAGCCCCCAGTTCAGGCCTTTTCATTATAATAAGGAGTCAGTGAGACTAATTCCCTAGTTTCTATATTCCCACAGAAGCTAACTAACCTCCAAAACTCTGGGCAGCAAGAGCAGAATGCCAGCAGACTCCACCTCACCCTTGGTCCAGCCTGATTCCTTAGCTCTAGGGTTTCTGGACACGTATGTGCACTATTTACACTTGATAAGCATCCTCCCACCCCTTAGTATTATTTTATTGATTCTCATAGCGTGGAACAATGACTTCTTTCAAGACAGACAATCCCAAGGAAACTCAGACATTTTGGGGGGCACAGAAGAGAAAGATTCAGAGGAGAGTTGAAGGCTTAGGGGTTGATTCATGGATGTTTAGTATTGCTACAGATCTTAGGTCAAGCACTGCTGGGAGCTTCATTCAGGCTGATGGTGGCATCTATGAGAGCAAATGTCTGTTTCTGCACAATTTCTGTGGGGATAGTTGCAGTCAGGTCTCTAGGATTTGCTTAAAAATTTCTGTGAGCTTCCAAGACCTGGATGCTTCTGACAGCCTGGGCCTCAAAAAGGAAACAGCTCCTCTCTAATTTCCCTGGGACACCTGGGACCAAGCACAGGAGCCCACGGAGCCATGGAGAGTGTCAGTTCAAGGACTTCTGGGAGCTCTTGCGGACACTAAGTGCTCTGCCCCTCCCCATTAACTGTGGTTTCAGGTGGTCTCAGAGATTCTACAAGACGTGAGATGAAAAGCAAAGAAACCAGTTCCTCTGACTTCTCCAGCTGAAGTCACACATTCTCCTGAGGTGAGATCCTCATGGAAGGCTGGGGATCTGGGATGTGGGATACTGCAAAGTCAGCACCCGCTAACATGGATTCCAGCTCCTCCTGGAATCTGCCCCATTCCCCCTCAGACCAGGGAATCAGGTAGGAGAACAGGCAGGAGACTACTTCTCCTCTTGACCCCACAAGGCCCCCTGGGTTCCAGGGAACAGCAGGGTACTAGCCCCGATTCTCCTTCCTTCCCATCATCTCCCCTGTCCCTTTCCCTCAAATCCCCACCTTGGGCCCTTCTGGAATAGGAGCGAAGGATGTCTGAAGCTTGCACTGCTCCCAGGCCCATAGTCACACTTGGTTTGTTCCCTCATTTATCCAGAAAAATACGTTTTATTCAACGTGTTCTTTCCACCACCCCCACCCCCTACCTGTCCCCACCAACCAGTGGCTCTTCCTTTATGAGGGCACAGTGTTGGGGGAAAATCTAGGTTTGAATTCAAGTTATTTAAATTTCTAAGTAGGTGCCTTTGGTAAGTAAATGATACCTTTGTACCTTAATTAGATGATGAAAATCAGAGCTGTGGGGATGACAATGAAGGTACCTGGAAGAGACCAGGCACACTGGAGGCATGCTCTACTTATAAGACCCCCTTCCTTCCATGTTTGTCCTGCTAGTTCAAGCACAATTGCTCAATGGCTGTCTCATACCCCTGACCAGGGACACTGCTATCCTGGAGGCAGGGGAAGGCTGGGACTCAGTGAGCCCAAACGGCCTGCTCACAGCCTCTTATGTGTCCAGGATCCAAGCCCCACTGAAGCGCCCTTCCCAGGAGGCCATCAAAACAAAGACGATAGCACCTAAAGCAACTCTCCCATGAGCTGCTGGAGTTCCAAACACAGCTTACCATGTTTCCTAGGGTTTATTCTGTAGTACAAGTTTGAGTAACACAACAGCCTCTCCCACCTCACACTGCTGTAGCTTATGATAATAACTCAGTGATTTTTTTAAACTATTGGGTTGACATATTGCTATTCCTGGCCAAACAAAAGAGAGAGAGAGAGAAAAAAAGAAAATACAAATGCAATTATTACCCAAACTCAGGAGAAAGGCGGCAACTGTGTTTCTCTCTGAGTGAGCAGAATTTCTGGGTCATGATGTTTGTGGTCAGAGGGCAGACAGGGCCTCTGCGGGGCTGGTCAAGCACTTTTCTGTGCCCTTGACTTCAGTAAAAGAGAAAAATGCAACAAGGACCAAGAAGAGGTATGGTCAGATGCAGACGCTGGACACCGGGATGGTGTTTACAGCTGAACAGGCCCAGCACGAGAAAATGAGGCATGGGGTCCAGCATGTGTAGCTGGGGGGAAGTGACAGCCCCCCTCAGGCCCTCTGTAAAAGGAGTCCCTGTGGTCCTGGCACAATCTGAGAGCGAGTGTCTGTGCCTTTCTTTCCTGTGTCTCACCCAGAAGCATTCCCACTGTGGAGGGTAGGGCCAGGTACTACACTGACCTCTGCCTGTTTTTACTGCCTCCCATCCTCTAGTGAGACCTATGGGTCTCCAGCCAGAATAAGAATGGAAAGTAAATTACACAGGGCTGACACCTAGCAGGTGCTTGAGAAATGTTCGTGATGATAGCAACTCATGCGTGGATTTGGTTTGAGCACATGCCAGGCTCTGCTCCTGGCACCCTACGTACATTAACTTGGTTCACCTCCCTGTGTTCCTGTGAAGCAGGTAGGGTGGTTATCCCCATTTTACAGATGAGGCAACTGAGGCACAGAGGCATGAATAGGCTTGAACACAAACGTCGGCTTCCAGCGTCCACGCGCTGGCCATTGGGTGGCTTGTCCTCTCAGGCTCTGCAATCCCTTCCTCTCCCGGAGCCTGGCATCAGAGTGGAGGGAGCCGCAGTCTGGCAGACGTGGGAAAAGGCCTTTCAGGCAGGATGCCACGAGCCATGGGAGGGTTTGGAGGTGTGAGGATGTGGCGCATTTTAAACCTGCCATATTTCACGTTTGAAATTCTCCCCTGACACTCTCCAGATGCAGGAAGCCGTTGGAGTGCACATGATTCAAAAGGCATCTCAGGTGAATAATGTGATAATAAAACAGAAGAGAGTGAGGGTTAAGTGCCGGGGGACATTTCACCCACAGTGCGAGAGCCAAGCTGCACATGAGCTTCCCTCACCGGGAAGTCTGGAGGCCCTGCTGAGGTTAGCTGCTGGCCATCTGCTCTTGCTAGACAGTTTTTTCTTTGCGGTGTCAACACCTGAAAGACAGGATAGGCAAAGAAGGCAGACTTCACACAGAACAGGAGGGCTGTGTGACTGTATAACTCTGACAGTGCCTTGGAAGAGGGCATATTTGCTAAACAATGCCCCACAAATAATAATTCCATTTTCAGTTCCCAACCTATGAAAATCCCAAGCTGCCCTGCTGGTCTGGGCATGGGATCCCTGCTTCACCAAGCATGTCTGAGGGCCAAAGGGCCACCCTCAGCCGCCAGAATTAAGCCAATAGGTGACCAAGCCACTGCTCAGCAGGTTCAGGGGTCTGCACCTGTGTCTTCAGTGTCAGGAGCAAGAAGGACTTGTTTTCGTGGGAGTCCTCCATGCATCCTCAGGCACATGCCGTGGAGCAGGAGCTCCCGAGTCGTTGCTGCCCAGACTCAACTGAGGCCGCAAACCTTGCTGAGCCTCAGTTTTCTCATTTGCCAAACGAGACAGTGATGGCTCCCTGAAGGACTGCTCTGGGAGAATGGACTGGCAGGAGGTGGGAGGCCAGGTGGTTGGTGCCTTGTAGAAGGAGGTAGTAGACAAGGAGGGAAGCAAGAGATGGCAGAGATTCTGTCATCAGGGTTTAGGAGTCTTTATCGCTGATGGGAGATGGGCCCAGGCTGAAAAGCAGCCCATCTGAGGTCCACAGAGGCACCAGCATCCACGAGCAGGTGCAGAGGTCAGAGACCAGGGGCTTCCCTGGCATCTTGCTCTACCGTGTCTTGTGCCCAACCCATTCCACACTCACACTTTCACCACCCCCTAAACCCTCCAAGCCCACTCACCTCACTTTGTGTTCACCACCCTCACCTTGCCCAAATCCATTCTCGTCTTGGGCCCACATTCCTTCCCATGCAGCAGCCACACTTGCATCTGAGGGACCTGTCCATTGCTCAGCCCTGTCTGGGTTTATTCTTGCTTGTGGGATGGAGAAAATCCCTCCACTTTTCCAGAGTTCAGGCGTGGACTGCCCCGCCCTCCTCTCCTGCCTCCTCCCCACCCAGTCCTTCTGCCTATCAAGCCTCCACCCCACCACATCCTCACCCCACACTCCCGCCCACCCCAGGGCCTTCCTGCATGCGCTGTGTGCCTCGGTTCCTCTCCCCTCTCCTCTTCCCATGCTTCCTCTCTCCTTCAGGTATTTGGTCTTCCTGATGAGAAAATAGCTCTGATATGGTTTAGATTTGTGTTCCCGACCCGAATCTCAGGTCTAATTATAATCCCCAGTGTTGGAGGTGGGGCCTGGTGGAAGGTGATTGGATCATGGAGGTGTATCCTTCACAAATGGTTTAGCACCATCCACTGGGCTCTTCTACTAGAGTTCTTATAAGATCTGGTTGTTTCAAAGTACATGGCATTTCCACCTGTTTCTCACTCCTGCTTCTGCCATGTGAGATACCTGCTTCTTCTCCACCTTCCACCATGACTGTAAGTTTCCTGAGGCCTCCCCAGAAGCAGAAG
Source organism: Alouatta palliata (assembly GCA_004027835.1). Lineage (NCBI taxonomy): Eukaryota > Metazoa > Chordata > Mammalia > Primates > Atelidae > Alouatta > Alouatta palliata. The sequence goes on along the minus strand of PVKV010003547.1, from coordinate 52,489 downwards.
CCACTATGCTTCCTGTAGGCCTGCAGAACCAGGAGCAAATTCAACTTCTTTATAAATTACCCAGTCTCAGGTATTTCTTTACAGCAGTGCAATAAGGAACTTACACAAGCTCTAGCACACATGGATGTGTGTGCACCTCACAGGCCACTCTTTCAGGGCCTTCGGCACAGCAGCACTTTTGTATTTTGAGAAGGCCTTTCCCTGAATTCATATCTGCCTCCTTCTCCTACTAGAAGAGGCAGGAGCCCCTGTAGCCCAGGGAGGGGCTGAGTCTGGAATATCAAGCCCATGGTGGCTTACTTAGCACTGAGATTCTGTGGCTCTCTGTCACCCCAGAAGAGCAGCTTTCGTGTATTACACCAATCACGTGAAGTAGAGGGGGTGAAGAGTCCACACCTCTTTGTTCTTCATTCTGGTTACATTCTGAATTCACAGCATCCAGAGAAGGCCTGAGGCGCCCTGATTTGTGTCGGGAACAGAAAGAGGGGCTGAAGGCTGCTGAGCGAGCCTTCTGCATCAGGGCTCCGGTAAGCAGTGGACGCCCTCGGGCTGTGGCTGGGCTGGGATCACATACACTCTTAGATACGCAGACGGAGCATATACGGCTGTGACAGTGGGAGTTACACCCACTGAGGTATGCCCCATCTCCTCCCTGAAGCAGCGCCTGAATCACAACCTAGTGCTCAGGTCTTAAAATCAAAGTGCCAGGATGGGCCAGACCTACTTATGGCTCCTTAAGCTCCATTTGTCCAAGCCAGCAGGGAAGACCTACATTCCCATAGTCAGCTCTGTTGGGAGAGCAGCGGCAGCTCAGACAGGTCCCTGAAGAGGGTGTTCGAGGATCAGGCTCTGTCTTAAAGCATGAAGGGCTCTTCAGGTGGGCCTAGAGGAGTGTTGGAGGGCAGGGGTATAGGTAAGAATGTGGAAGCCTGGAGACAGGTGTGGCATGTTCAGGACTCAGTCGTTGGTGGTCTTCATGGGAAGTGCTGGGAGGAAGAGCTCATGCTACAGGGCAGGACAGAGTGTGAGTCACTAAGGGACTTTCACCAGGTTGCCTGCTGCAGGAAGGATGGGGAGCTCATCCAGAGGAGAGCCAGAGGGCTGGGGGAGGGAAGGAGGCTGTGTTCACACACCAGCCAGGGGAGGGGAGGCCTGGATGAAGGTGGTCTATGGCGTGTGCCACGGGGACAGACAGATAAGATAGAAGCCAGCCTCCTGCCTGCCATCTGCTACAGGTGAGTCTGAACCCACCACCCACTCAGGGTGGAGCTCACCCAACAGCAGGGCCTGCAGTGGTCACAGACAGTAATAGGATCCCCCACATCTTGCTCCATCCATTGGCTTCAGGCTCTGGAGGACAGCCACAGGCAGGGGGGTCATCCTCATGGTGAAGGAAAGGTCGTCAGTGTCGGGGACTGGCTCCTATCCTTTTCAGAAAACTCCAGAGACCCACAGACTAGTTGGGTCCTGAATGCTTCAGTAATCCCCAGATGCCCCCAGCTGGGCTCTTCTTCATTCTGTGTTGCCACCATCCAGGCATGGGAGTCTCCCTGACCAGGCCCCTCATTCACTGTTATATGTACTCGTCAGGCACACACTGGTACTGAGCACTGGGCACTCTATCAGGGAGAATGAAATTTAGTCCTCGTCCTAAGGAACTCACATGGGGCTGAGCTGAAGAATAAACAGACACAGAAAAATGTAATGACACACTGTGGTCAGAGGAGGAAGAACGGAAGAAAGTGCCTTTAGAGAAAAAGGAGCGAGGACTTACTAAGAGCAAGTCAGAGAAGACGTCCCCCAGAAGCCGCTTTGAAACTGAATCCTGAGACGCCCGTGGGAGTTGTTCAGGTGAAGAGTAAGGAGAGGTCTTCCAGGTGCCCGGACAATTGCAGGACAAGCTTCTGAACAGGTAGGGCACGTGTGCCCTGGGGAGGTAGAGAACAGTGCAGGGCGCTGTAGCACGGTACTAAGGGGTGGCAAGGGGAAGCCAGAGAGAAGCCAGGCCCTGGTGAGGCCCTAGCAAGGCCCAACTGAGGCCCTGGTGAAGCCTGGTAAGGCTCTGGTGAGACCCGGTGAGGCCCTGGAGAGACTTGGTGAGGCCCTGGAGAGACCTGGTGAGGCCCTGGTGAAGCCTGGTGAGGCTCTGGTGAGACCTGGTGAGGCCCTGGAGAGACCTGGTGAGGCCCTGGTGAGACCTGGTGAGGCCCTGATGAGGCCCTGGTACAGCCGTGGTGAGGCCTGGTGAGGCCCTGGGGAGGCTCTAGTGAGGCCCTGGTACAGCCCTGGTGAGGCCTAGTGAGGGCCTCATGAGATTCTAGTGAGGTTTTCATGAAGGCTCGGTAATGCCCTGGTATGTCTAGGTGCCTGTGTCAGGGGCCATGTTCAGAGCCTCAGTGTCACCAGGCCCAGCCCAGGTTCCTCACAGAGCAGGCATCTAATAGAAGAGACCGGCCTCTAATAGAAGTGGTGATGTTTTAGTCCCAGTGCTGTGGGCTTTCACAGCCCCTCCTCTGGGGCTGGAGTGGTGGTTGGGAGGTCCAGGCCTTGCCCGGGCTTCCACTGGCCATGCCCTGCTTGCTGGCTTGGGCCTGCCCGCCTAATGGAGGAGGACCCCTGGCAGGCAACACAGGCCCTTTTTCTTTGTTAATTACTACCTGACATTTTAATGTTCACATTTAGTTACATTCTTCACCACTCAGTGCAAAAAAACCGAAAACACTTGAAGCCTTGGAGACCTATAAACCAAGTAAGTGAGCTTTGTAAAGCCCTTTGAAGTCCCTGCTGAAGCCCAAAATGTGTTTTCTCTTTGAATGTGCTGATTGTGTGATGGGGCTTTTGAAATGAGGAAAGGCTATGTAGGACCTGTGTGCACATTCACACTAAGCCCCCACCACCAGCATACACATACATGGGTTGGAGACACACACAAACCCATTGCCGCCCTGCAGGCCCCCTGAGCCTACATAGCTGTTTCCTTTCTGGGAAGCAGCAGGAGTTAACCAGAAGAGTGATGCTTCTGCACAGAAGGCTGTGGTTCACGGTCCAGCTCTGCGATCTCTAGCAGCTGGATGAGTGACAAAGTTTCTGTTTCCTCACCTACAAGGTAGTGGTGGTGTCCCTGAATAAGCAGCTCCTACAGAGCCTGGTGTGTAATACTGTTTTGCCCACACTGGGCAAGTGTCTGCTTTAATCAGGTGACTTGCTACATGTTTGCCAAATTGTAAGTTAACTTTATATGCCTTAAAATTTTTTCCATGAAATGAAAAAATTTTAAGGCATATAAAGAGGCCTCCCCTGGGACACTATTTTATTCCTTTTTTTTTTTTTTTTTTTTTTTTTTTTTTGAGACGGAGTTTCTCTCTTGTTGCCCAGGATGGAGTGCAACGGTGCGATATCGGCTCACGGCAACCTCCGCCTCCCGGGTTCAAGCTATTCTCCTGCCTCAGTGTCCCAAATAGCTGGGATTTCAGGCATGCACCGCCACGACTGGCTAATTTTGTATTTTGAATAGAGACAAGGTTTCTCCATGTTAGTCAGGCTGGTCCTGAACGCCTGACCTCAGGTGACTCCCCCTGCCTCGGCCTCCCAAAGTGCTGGGATTACAGGCGTGAGCCACCTCGCCCAGCCCTAATTGCTATCTTTTTCCTTTTTATGCTGCTCTAACAGAATTCCCAAGCCTGGGTAATATATAATGAACATCTGTTGGATCATGGTTCTGGAGGCTTGGAAGTCTAAGACTGATGGCCTGGCCTCTTGTGAGGGCCTTCTTGCTCTGTCATAACATGGCAGAAGAGAAAAGAGGAGGCGAGAGAGCGCAAAAGATCAAACTCGCAGCCTCAGTCCCTTTTATAATAAGCATTAATCCTTTTATGAGGGCACAGCTCTCATGACCTAAACACCTTGCAACAGGCCCCTTCCCAACCCTGATGCATTGGGGATTAAGTTTGCAACACATGCTTTTGGGGGACACGTTCAAACCTTAGCAGGCATGGTGCACTCATTGTTCCGGCACTACAGAGCAGCTTTGGAGCAGTCAGGTGGGGGAGTTTGCTCTGAGGCGCCTTCACATAACTGCATTTTTGACCTGCCCCATGACAGTTTTGCTGTTGTCTGTACACCTGACAGCAAGGTCCTTTTGAAGCTGGTCTACAGTTCATGCTAGCCAGACTCCCTGGCTCCCTCTTTATTTTCTGCTCCAGTCTGGGAGCAGAAAGGAGTGGATCATTGTGGCTGAGTGCGCTTTTCAAATATTGCACCAGCAGCATCTCCTTCCCACACGTTCTTCTGCAATAAGACTTTGCTACTATCCCCACGAGAAGGGGAGGCCAGGCCCCTCCACTGTGAATCTTGGCAGGCTGTAGCCACTGGCTTGTAACCAATAGAATGCAGTGGAAATGATAGTGCGTGGTTCTGGTTTGATCAGAAGAGATTTTGTTGGCCCCTGCCATGCCTTATGGGTTAGTTTCTCTTGGAACTCAGCTGCCACATGAGTCTACGCCCAAAAGAGTGGCAGTCAACAGACATCTGGCTAAGCCCAGACTTGCAATATTCTCAGCTCAGGCAGACAGATAAGCAAAGAAATCATCTGAAGATTCTAGCCTCCAGCTGAGCCCCAGATAGCAGAGAGCAGGTACAAACCATCTTCTCCGTGTCATTCAAATTTCTGAGCCACAATATCATGACAATAACAAATTGATTTTTCTTTTGCGCCACTAAATTTGAGGAGCTGGCTCACAGTCCAGCTCTGCCATCTTATATAAATTTTATAAACAGTGAGACAGCCATGGTGATGTCTAGATAATATACTGTTAAAGGTCAAACTGGGAGGTGGGTGATGAGTAGTAACTAGTGTGACCACATAATTTACCCTTCAACCTGGAGCAGTTTGAGAATGAAGTGGGGGTGGAAGAGCGACAGAAAAAGACAGACCAACAGAGACGTACAGAGAGAGGGAAAAAAAGGAGATCCAGATATGTGTTTCTCTGTCTCTCAATGCCAACAGGTATATCAAAATAACAGACACAAACTGGAATTCTCTAGGATCCCTGGTCACCCTGGGGATGGGCTACTTAATCACTGATCCTCTTTCCTTTCCTTCTAGCACTACAGAGGAAAAGCCTGGACTCGGCTTTGGAAGATCTGGGTTTTTGTCCCTGTTGAGTAATTTTACCAGTTGAATGACACTGGATACATTACCTAGATAACCTTCCCAAACCTCAGTTTTCTAGTCTGTAAAATGGAAGTAATAACTCCTTCTTTTTGTTCAGCCTGTAAGCCGTGACAATGAGTCTTTTGCCCTTACAATGACTGCTTCATGTCAAATCCCAAAGGCTTTGCTCAGTTCTCACCTCCTGGGCCTATCTGGTATCCAGCCCTGCCAACTGCCCTTTGTTGTAATATCTTCCTTTTAATTTCTGCAGCATATCTCTGCTGGTTCTCATTCTGCTTCTCTGGCTGCTGTTTCTCAGTTTTCTCTGTGGCTTTTCTTATTCTGCCCACAGCTTAATTGTTGGGCCTCCTGAAGTCTCCGCCTGGGCCCAATTTGAACAACAGAGAGAAGATAGACTAAGCAAAAATAGCAAAGCCTGAAGCACCTGTGGGACTGTAACAAAAGATCGAACATTTGTGTTATTGGAGTCCTAGAAGAAGAGGAGGAAAAGAATAGGGCTGGAAAGTACTCAAAGAAACAATGTCCCCAAACTTCTCAAATTTGGTAAAAGACATAAATCTACAGATTTTTAAAGCTGAGTGACCTCAACAGGATGAACAATAGAAACCCATATCAAAGTACATCATAGTCAGCCTTTTGAAACCCAAAGACAAAGAAAATTGAAAGCAGTCGAGGAGAGAGAACACCTTAGCTACAAAGGAAAAACTATTGGAATGAATGTAGATTTATCATCAAAAACCATGGAGACAAGAAGGAAGTGAGATTACATTTTCCAAGTGTTGAAGGAAAAGAATTTTCAACCTGGAATTCCATATATAAGTGAAAATATACTTCAGAAGTGAAAATATCCTTCAGAAATGAAGGAGAAATAAAGATATTCACAGATGAAGAACAAGTAAAGAATTTATTGACAGCAGATACATCCTAAAATAATAGTTGAAGAAAGTTATCTGAACAGAAATAAAATAATACAGGAAGGGACCTTGGAAAATAAGAAAGGAAGAAAGAACATGGTAAGCAAAAATATTAGCAAATACAATTGACTTTCCTTTTCCTCTTGAGTTTTCTAAATTATTTTGGCCAATTAAAATAAAAATTATATCACTGTCTAACGTGGCTCTAAATACACGCAGAGAAAATATTTAAGACATTTATATTAAGAAAAGAGAGATAAATTAATCTAAAAGAAGGTATTTTTTCTATACTTTATGCAAACTGTTAAGATGACGTTTAAGTACACTGTGATAAGTTGTGTGTGTATATGTATACATATCTGTATACATCTAGTAACACTTAGAGCAACCATTAAGAAGAGCTATACAAAGTGATACACAAAAAACTAAATATAATCAAAATGTAACTATAAAAAATGCTTAAGTAGCTCATAGTTATCAGGAACAAAAGAAAACTAAGACATGCAAAACAGAAAACAAAAACACTAAAAAGACAGATGTAAAGCTGTAAAATATCAGTCATTTCATTAAATAGAAATGGGTCTAAATACATTAATTGAAAGACAGATATTGGGAGAGTGGATTACAAAGCACTACTCAACTATATGCTGTTTACAGAAAACTTGCCTTCAACATAGCAACGTAGATGAGTTGAAAATAAATAATGGAAACCGTGTAACAGACAAACATTAAAGAAAGCAGGAGCAGCTGTATTAAGATCAGATAGATTTCAAAGCTAAGAAAATTACTAGAGACAGGAAGGGATATTATATAATAAATCAACCAAGAAGACATAGCAATCCTGAATGTTTAATGGTTAAACAATAGAGCACCATAACACATAAAGCAAAAAATGATATATCTGAAAGGAAAAACAGACAAACGCCTGATTGGTACGCCTTAAATGTCAGAAACTATCGTAGCCAAGAGGAGCCTAAGGAGATGTGATAACTAAAAGTCGTGAATCCTGAATGGCATTCTGAAACAGAAAAAGGACACTGGGCAAGAACTAAGGCAATCTAAACAAAGTAGAGACTTGAGTTAAAAATGACACATCAATATTGGTTCATTAGAATCAACACAGAAAACTGGGCTTGGGATAGATGGGGATGCTTTGTACTATATTTGAAACTTTTCTATAAATCTATAAATAGAAAGTTTCTTTTTTTAAAAAAAAATGACAAAACAAACAAACAAAAAAAACCCACTACCCTTCTTTCAGATGTCCAATCCAGAAATAAAGGGAGTAGAGTAGTTAGCTGGGCTACTTATTCTTATTCACTTCATTTTTTGACTCAATTTCAGATGAAGCCCTGTGGATTCTACCTCTGGATCATCTCGTCCAAATTGCCATCTGTCAATTTTCATTGGTCCTCCTTGGTTCAGGGCATCCCATCTTTCCCCTGCACTGAAGCAAAAACTCCTCGGATCTTCCTGCATTAAATCTTGCCTTTATCTTTCCTCTCTTCCCCAAATGCAGTAGGCATGTCCTCTTCAGATCATGAATAATGTTCCTAAAATACAAATAGGATCAGGTTCCTCCTTGTAAAACTCCTTCAGTGGATGTCCACTGACTTCAAGGGAAAGGCTCGGACCCTTGGATCTTCCAAATCCAGACCAGGCTGACTGCTCCAGCCTACTTCCATTGTTCACGACACCCATTTTGCACCCGATGCTCCAGGCACCGGGGCTACTCACAGTTCCCCTGACTTGACAAACTGTTCAAACATCCACACATTTCCTGGTGTTGTCTGTACCGGCGTAAATTGCCCTCTGCTTCCCTCATGTCACGTCTACTGTTAAAATCTGCTCATCTCTTATTACTCAGCTCCACAGTTCACTTCTTGCTCTACAGAAAAGGTTCCAGGCTCCAGTTATGACTCTTCTCTATGTCCAAATCAGAACCCATTCATTTCCCATTCAAGTCTCTAGAACAATCTTGCATAACCTTTTTCCCCAACAGGACCACAGACTGCTGAAAAAAATGGACGGTATCCCTGGTACCATTTGTCTTTGTATCCCCAGAATCTATGGCATTGAGTACATGGAGTCCTTGTTATGACCAGCAATCAAGCTGTGGGCAGAACGAGAACAGCCAACAAAGGAGACTGAGAAGCATCAGCCAGAGAAGCAGGAGGAGAACCAGTAGAGACAGAGATGCTGCAGCCACCAAAGGGAGGAATGTAGGTATCTGGTTCAGCTGGGCTAGATTGTTAGGTCTGCCTGAGGCCTCAGGATGACCCTGTGAGAACAGCCCCAGTCACCCAGGAGAGCCAGCAGAGCATCCAGGTATGACGTATGCCTCCTCTCCCCCACTCTTGACTGTTCAAACAGGAGAAGGGCTGAAAACATATGGGCAGCCAAACAGTTTTTATGGGCTTCTGGAAGGTCACCTCAGTCACAGCATCAAGTGCACCATGTGATGCTCACTGACAAAGCAATGACCCCAACACAGAGAGCATGATAGGGTCCCATCTGCTCCCGCAGGGGAGACAGACCCCAAGGAATGAGCATGACTGGATCTCTCAACCAGATGCAGATGCAGGGTGGTACGGTTGAATCAGGCAGATAGCTATAGGATCAATTCTCCATCTCACCATTTTTTTTGTTGGGTAGTTCTGATTAAGTTAGTGAACTTCCTTAACCTTGCTTTGTACCACGGGGACAAAACATCCACCTCACACAATTGCTAGAGGATGCAGGCAACGAAGGACTTGACATCTATTGCAGCTGGTGATAAAGACACACTAGTGCTCTCTTCCTGTGCATGTTCTTAGTCTTACAGATGTATACCAGTTTTGAATATAAAACCTATAAGTTGATGTTTACTTTTTGGATATCGTAATGGCCCTAGAGCCCACAGAATATATGCTATGAACATTCATTCTTTCAGCTGATATTTATTGGGCATCTGTGCTAGGTACTGGGCAGGTGACCATGATTACCCAAAGATCACATTGTCCTGTGTGTTGAAGGTGCTTCATTGAGGAAGACAAACCTGTGAGCTTCTAGGCAGGAGAAATTACATTTAAAAGGAAACACACTGTGTATACCTGGAGGATTAGAAGATGGCAGAGATGAGAGGTAGCATGAAAGTTGCACAAGGGCCGGAAGAAGGACCACAGAGCATGTTGAATGCCAGTCTTGAGATAGCAGCCCCTGTGGGACAGTGACGACTGACTGCTTCCCTTCCCTCTCTTCTTTTTTTTTTTTTTTTTTTTGGTCTACTCTTAGCATTTAAAATTTTATTTAATTAGTTAATCAAGGCTGGCAACAAAAGATTTTGCTACATTTGTCTGTCCCAATTCCTGGCAATTCTCTCTGAGGAGCATTGGGCTACTCATAATGTCTGGCCTCTATTCGGTGTTGTTTTATATCTGCTCAAACGAACAAAATGTACTTGTGTTGAGTTGAACCAAAGTGAAGCCCTTTGGGAAAGCTTTGGAGTACTAGTGGATTATATTATTCTGGATGACTTAGAAAAAATATTTACCCTTAATGAGTCCTAGATGAGCTAAAAATTATTCGTATTCAGTTCAGTCAATGGTAGTTATTTAGCGAAGTCTTGATTATGTGTAAGGAACCGGAGCTAGTCAACAGATAATGACGTGGTCCTGGGTTTCCCTCTTCCCCAGCCTGAACATCCTTTTTTATGGAAAGACACTTCCCTGTTTGTACAGCAGCCAAAGACTCACATGTGAGTTCTTCATACACGTTGCAAGCAATCCAAGCATCTGACTTCCATTCTTCACTCACAGCTGGGAGCAAGTGCGAGAAATCAGTGGAAAGCTGGAGGTTTGCTAACAGGGGGTTTATTTTGGCACTCAGTTGCAATTAAATCCAGTGGGTTAAAAGCTTCTGAATGCATTACCCTCTTTTAAACAGGTCACTTTTAGAGTGTTTCCACAATGAACAATATTCATCACCAATGTTATATATGGCTGACTTTCACCCTCAAATAATACCTTCTTTCCTTGGAAGGAAAAGCAACTTTCCCATCATCATAATTGAATCCAAACATCTGTCACCCACAAAGGCATGGTTTTAGAGGTCGATGAATGGATATCTGGCTCACAGAGTACACAGAATCACACTCATTTGCAACAAATTTACACCCACACCCACACGTGTTTAGGCACATACACCAATGCACATGCCCCAGATGCGTCCCTCCAAAAAACACTTTTCAATTACCATTTCTTTGAATAACATTAAGACAACAATAAAGAAAGAGATGTAGGCAGAATAGTAAAAAGAGCAATGACTTGGCTTCCGGAGACCTTAGGCTGATCATGACCTTTGATGAGCAGCGTACTTTTTCCAGCTCTGAATTTCCACACGTGAAAAGTGTGAATGATGAAACCACCTCCATCATTTAACTCTTATAACCCACCTGCAACCTGACATGTTTATGCATTTGTGCCTTCGTGTGACAGTCCCTCTGTCAACTGTGTTTCACTAGACCTTCATCATCATCCCAGAACTCAACAGATATGCCACCTCCCCAAGGAAGCCCTCCCTGGTTCCCCCAAACAGAATCAGCAGCTCATTCTCAGTCATTTCAGAAACCTTGCATGCAGCCAGTTATATTGCAGCTTTCATTGCACAATACCACAACTGCCCCACCTAAACTATTAACCCGCGGAGAACGGACCAGGTCTGTTTGTTTTCATTTCCCTGGTGGAGAGAAGAGGAATAGCTCATGAAGGTTCTAATAAAAGGTTGAAGGGAAAAACAACTGAATGAGTAATTACTTGAATGACACAATACTCTCATGTAGCATAAGAAAAGCTGCCACCTGATCTGCAGTCTCTTCCCCCCCGCAATGCTGAGACCTTGGTCTTGATGAAATCTGGTGCTAGTCGCATCGTGCTCTTCACCCATCACCTTCAGGATACAGTCCAGATTCCTCATCAAGGCAACCTGTCTCTGTAGCTTCATGACTGAGTTGCTACCTCTTCTGCTGCTCTCCTCCCCTCCCCTGCCACCTGCTATGATCTAGGATACTCAGCCAAGGTTCCTGACACAACATGCTCTCTCATACTCTAGGTCTATCCCTCTTTCCTATAACCCCATCCACCTTCTTCACTTAGCCAATCCCTACCTGTCTCCAAGACTTACCGAAGATGACTCTTCCTCCAGGAAGCCTTCCAGGACCTCAGAAGCCTCTCATTCTCTGCCTGCCAGAATGCCATGGTTATCCCTCACAGGACCATCTGTCTGAGGATCTGTGAGCTCCTTGAAGACAGAAGTTGGGCTCTGCTCACCTCTATTCCTTGCCCCAGGCCTGATGCTGACTGGCCACTCAGTAAGCATGCCTTGCTGTGAGTGGGTGGGCAGATGAATGAAGAGTCCATGGTGATCAGAAGAGGGTCAGAGTCTATAGGCCAATTCGAAAGCATGTACACAATACATCACCAGCTGAGGGTTTCTCTTTATGCCCTTTGAGGAAGGTCTTTTTCTTCTAGACCGTCACCAGCTTCTGAGAAAAGTATTCTTAAAATCCCCCATTGTAGCTATTAGTTTATCAAATTCTCCTTGTAATTCATTGTATGTGTCTTTGCACACATTTATATATATATATATATATATATATAGTTATGTGTGCACAGACATATACACAGAGGCACATATGTATGTATGTATATATGTATTTATAAGTACATATTCAATAAATATACATTGAAGCTATGTTGCTAGGTGTCTGCAAGTTTTTGATTATATTCCCTCTGCAGTAGAGCCAGACTTTGCTCAATATCTTTTTACCCCCTCTCTTCCCTCAGCACACACACTTTTATTTTCAATCTTTGTGTTTAGTTTTTTTGGGGGTAACTCTTTTGCAGACAGCTTATACTAAAATTTTAAAAATCAAATTTGATTGTGTTTTCCAGTGAGATAATGTAATTCATTTAGGTTCATTATTATTTCGGCCACTTAATGTGTTCCATTTCTCATGCTTTTTTCTTTTTCACTCCCTTTTCCCCCTTCTTTTCTGCCTTCTGATGGATTAATAATGCTAGATGTCTTCCTTTTTTTCCTATTATTTGCTTTGGAAGTTGGAGATCCCATTACAATTGGGTGGAATGGATCGTCCCCAAGGATTTTCACTTTACAAAATCACATTTGTATTTTCAAGCAGTATCTAAAATTATTCAATATCTCTGTCTTCATTCCAAATATGACACTGCTCTTAGCATGCTTCAAATGCCATCCACACACCCCTGCCATCATCTGTGTTATTGCTCTTTAACTTCAGTTCCATATTTATTTTTTCTATCAAGAATTCATTGCATCTACTAACACAGTTTACCAATTTCTTTGATCACTATTTCTTCTTGTATTCTACTCCTCTGAATGTATCTTTTAATAGTTCTTTCAGTGGAGGTATAAACTATCTTATGCTTATATGTCTGAAAATGCCCTTAATTCAAATACTCTGGAATGACAGTTAACTGGGTGCAGAATTTAGGCCCACAGCTCCTTTGAATACGGCTTTCCATTTTCCTCTCACCCCTACTGTGGCTGATGGGAAATCTGCTGTCAGTCTGGGTATAATTCTTTTGTAAACGTCCCAGTTTGTTTAGGCTACTGTAACAAAATCTTACAGACTGGGTGGCTTGTAAACAACAGAAATTTATTCCTCACAGTTCTGGAGGCTGGGAAGTTCAAGATTAAGGCTCTGGCAGATTCAGTGTCTGGTAAAAGTCTATTTCTGAGTTCATAGATGGCACCTTCTCATTCTGTTCTCACGTGGTAAATCAAGAGATCTTTTTGGAATTTACTTTATAAAAGCATTATGGGCTGAGCATGTCAACTCATGCCTATAATCTCAGTACTTTGGGAGGCTGAGGCAGACAGATTACTTGTGGTCAGAAGTTTGAGACCATCCTGGATAACATGGGGAAACCCCATCTCTACTAAAAATACAAAAAGTAGCCAGGCATGGTGGCACTTACCTGTAATCCCAGCTACTCAGAAGGCTAAAGCATGAGAATCGCTTGAACCTGGAAGGCAGAGGTTGCATTGAACTGAGACTGTATCACTGCACTACAGCCTAGGCAACAGAGTGAGACTCTGGCTCAAAATAAATAAATAAATGAATAAAAATAAAAACATAATCTCATTCATGATGGCTCCATGTTTATGAGCTGATCATCTCCCAAAAGTCCACCTCTTAATACCGTCACCTTGGAGGTTAGAATTTCAAAATAAAAATTTCAGGGGGAAACAAATATTCAGACCATGGCAGTAGACAATCTCTGAGGTACACTTGGAGAATTCCTTTTGACTTTGAGCTGTTATATTTTATTTATGATTAATATTCATCTGTAGACTTATTATTCTCAGTATATGATTTCAATATAAAGTTCCCATTCTTTGTTAACTCTTGAAAATTCTCACCCATTGTCACTCCTAATATTGCCCCTCCTCCTTCTTTTCTATTTGTTACTTCTGAAAGTTGCATCTGATGAATGTTGCAAGTTCTTAGTAAGTTTTCATATATCTTAACTTCTCTTTAAATAACTATGCTTTTAATTATTTGTTTTTCCTTTTCATGGAGCTCAGATACTGAGGGTTGAGTTAATTACACACTTCACTTCATGGCAACTGGTCTACACAAGGTCCCTCCTTCTTGTTTTATCTATGTGTTTATTTTATTTTACTATGACTATTTCTCTCTCCACTCCCACAGAAGAACCACTTCTGCGTGTTTAATGTGTATTATTTTGTTCGTATGTGATATTAAAACATATATTGTCTTTCAAACATATATTTTTAATTTAGGGAAACAATTATATGCTATATATGTCACACTGTATTTTATAAGAGCCATACATACTGTTGTGTGCACATCAGGTTCCTTACATCCAATTGCTGCATATTAATGCCTGGTGTACTCCATCCAAGTGTTACCAATTCATTTCCCAGTGATAGCAGGGAATCTTCTCTATCTCCTTGACACTACAGATAAATCCCGCTTGTATTTGTCCTCTTATTGAACTGTGAACATTTCTCTGAGATATCCCTCTTCCTACCTCTATACACATATTGATCTATCCATCTCTGTCTCTCTCTTTCTCTCACTCTCTCTGTATTCATCTGTATCATCTACCTATCTCCAGGAACATACCTAAGTTAATTAGTGCAAGATTGCCTTTCAGAATAATAATAGCTTTTACTTCCACTAGGTATGTATGAGGTTCCTATATCTTCATATTCCAATGAACATTTTCTCCAAATCAACATTTGGCCTTATCCAAGTTTTTAATAGCCTTTCATTACTATTTATCTCTGTGTGGCATTATGCATACATTTTCCAATGTTATTTTCCATTTTATTAATTGTGTCTTATGCTGCATCCAATTTGTTTTAATCCCATCTACTGAGCTTTCAGTCTTTTACTTTAAAAATTATGTTTTTCATTTCATGGGCTTCTAATGGTTATTTTTTCTATATTCACTTATTTTTTATGCACATTCACCAATTTTTATTTTGTAACCAACTGGAGTTTTAATAGATGGTATTTCTTTCATGATTTCTTGGAGAAGTGCTTAACATCTTCATTTTTAAATCCAACTTAAACTGTAAGCCACTGTTCCCCAGCCTCATGTTCTGCATATTCTGAATTGACTTAACTTGGCTCCAGTTTTTTTCTGTAGTGCTTACTAATTCCCAACGTACTATGTAAGTTAGTTTGGCTATCTCCTTCCCCCAATCCAGGCAGGGACTTCTGTCCGCTTGTCCATGCATCTCTGGTACCTAGAACGGTACCTGGCACTGTAAACGTGTAGCTTCCCAACACATTTGTTGAATTAATCAGTGGATGGATTGGTCTATGCTATCTTCATTTCCTCTGAGTGAATCCTTCTGGTTGCTTTGTTTGTTGGATGATTGCTACAGTGGTAGCTTTCCTCGTGTGCTGCAAGTTTCCTCCTGTGCCCATGGAGTGGTATGGTTTTTCCTGTCCCTGCATTCACTTCTTCTGCCTGGTAGTTTTGCTGTTGCCTTTACCCAGCCCTTGGGTTTTCTGTACCACCAAAGCTCTCATATTTGTGGCCCAAGGTTTGCACCCATAAAGATATCGCTGATCCTGTGCCCAGACCAAAGCACAGCTTGTCGTGGCTCCCAGAGGATGACTGGCTACCACCTTTCCCTCATGTTACCCCAGGGAAATATTCATCACCATCTGCAGCCACAGAAAACCATCTCAGGCTTGATCTCGTGTCTGTGTGCCCAGAAGCCCAACGTTCCTGTGGATTTCACACAGGGAACCTGGCTCTGGACCACTCCCCAACAGTGGGGTGAGCTTGGTCCCTGTTCCCGGTGGCAGCTGGCTTTGTGGGACCAGCATCCGTTTCTGCAGCTTCAGCCTTGGGCTATGTGAGTTCACATTCTGTCTCTTGTCAGTGCAGATGCTTATTTGGTTTGTGAGTGTAGTTCTAGCTTTTCAACATCTTTAATATATCCCTAAAATAACTTTTTTAAAACCACTTTATCATCACTTTGATGAATTTCACAAGTCTATTTTGAAATTTGAAAGTCAAGTGTTGATCTTTTCTTTCTTTCTGCATTTTAGCTCCAGCACCATCCTCTGAGCCCATAAAGTCTGGCAGAAAACACTCCAAATATCAGGCAACATTTCCCCCCTTCAAATACCCATGCACCTGTTTTCTTTACCTCCTACTTTTTCACTGGACAACTCAGCCATCATCTTCTTTGAGCAGGAATGTCTAGGTTTTATGCCTGCATTAGTCTGCTTGAGCTGCCATAGCAAAATAGCACAGACTGAGTGAGTTAAAGAACAGAAATTAATTTTCCCCCAGTTCTGGAGACCGGAAGTCTGAGATGAAGTTCGTAGCAGATTTGGTTTCTCCCACAATCTCTCTCCACGTGGCTTATAAGTGGCTGCCTCCCTGGTGTCTTCACGTGGACTTTCGCCTGCATGCACACCCTCGGTGTCTCACCCTCATTTTATAAAGCTACTACTCAAATTGGATTAGGGTTTTACCCTTTTGACTTCATTTAACTTTATTTCTTCCAAAGATTTGACTTCCAAATACAGTCACATTGGAAGTGAGGGCTCCAGCATATGAATTTTAGAAGGATACAATTCAATCCATAAAACTCCTACTAAAACCCTATGTTAGAATTGAACATAAATAATGAGGCAAATAGATATTTATGCCTTTGGTCTTTCTCTTCTCTTAGTCAATGGTCTTAACAACAAGAATGAAGCAATCGATGTCTTTCACGATTTGAAGTTCACAAGCACCACCCCCTGTGCACGTCTGCTGTACATTCAATGATCTCTGTGATTGTGAGTGTAAGGAGGTGGTGTCCACTGAGGCTGAACTTCAAATTATTTTAGTAAGATGACCTGCTGTCTATCGGTGAAAACATCGCATTACCTTGGAGTAGACGTTCTTTGATAACTAGATTTTAGCCAAGCTCCTTTTGGTAACTAGATGTCAGCAAGCAAGTGCCTATAGCATTGATAGCATATGTGTAGTGTTCTGCATTGAGAAAGCCATCCTTCTAATATTTCTCATGATTTCTGGGAAGAAGTCCAAATCTCAAGCCCTCCTGCTTTGAGGCTCAATGTTAAGGAGTGGATGAAGGAGGACTCTATTGGAGAAAGATGACAGGAAGGAACAGGGGAGTCCCTGATGGCAGATGCACTGTGAAAGCATAGAGAGAGGGACTGGTCATCCTGGACCAACTAAGGACCTAGGTGGCCACGCAAAGATGTGGCAGAAGCTGACGAACCTCCTGCCCAGCTTCTATGGGCATGTCTCAGGGCATGTCTGAGTATAAGGGTGTCTCTGTGTGCATGTGTGGGTGGGTAAGTTAAAGTAGCCATCTACCTGAGTAATTTAACCCTGGGAATTCAGGCGCATACCCCGGGATCCACCAGTGCTGAGCATCACTAAGCAGGTCAGAGAGCCCTGCCCTGTCTCGGGTCCTGAACCACTGTTGCCATGTGCCCAGAACTTGCTACATCTGACCAGGGCTTCCCAACCAGTGTTCAACAGAAGGAGAGATGCTCAGAAGACAGTGGCACCATGGTAGGTGCTGGCGAAGGTAGTTATCCTGCCCTGGGGCCTGGACCAGCATTTGGAGATTCTTTGGAATGATGATCCAATCCTAGGGGTGGGGAATATGCTCCTTGGAGGGAAAAGAGGAGGATGAACACATGTTATTTTTAAATTTAAATATTAGAAGCAATGAGACTTTGTTTTGTACACCAAGGTTGTGAATTGCCACTACTATTTTAAAGTCAAGGTAATCGAGGGAAAAATATTTATTTATGGATCAAACAAATGTGTTTAGTTAGCACCTATTTTATGCCAGAACCTGAATTAGGTGGTGGGTACACAAAATCAACATGGTCTGCCCACAGGGAATGCCCAGATGGGTAAAGAAACACCTTAATCACCTGTGCTGATCCCATGTGACACATGCAGTGTGGTGATGCCTGCAGGGCTGGGAGGGAGGGCTTCTTGCAGGAGGTGACCCCAGGGTGGTGGCAAGGTTTTGAGAAGTAAATAAGAGCTTGTCAGGTAAAGAGAAGAGCAGAAGAGGCTCCTTTTGGTCAGGTATCAGCCAGGTGTCTTTATTTTCATTTTCTGAAAGGAAGTCTTTCATCCAATGGGTGGGACTCAGCCCATCCGTGATCACCCATGGTTCCAGGGGGACCTGGTGGTCACCCACCCAGACCCATGTAAATTCTGCAGCTGGGGCATCTGAAAGTGCAATGAACTTCAGCATCAGAACTCTCCGTCCTGTGCTCAGCATGTTCCTCCACACTCGGGAACATTTCCCATGAATCCAGCCAATCTGGAGGTGGTGCTGGAGACTCAGAGCCCTCCCCACACCAGCCTGGCAGGCCCCTCCACCCAGAGTGGAATGCACCCCAGGCAGAGCCTGATCACCGGCTCCTGCCCTCATCTGCTTTTAATCACCCCCTCTCCACAGCACATCCTGTTATGTTAACAAAACATTTTTGCAATCGCCAAGTGCTTGCTGCTGGGTCAGAGAGCTCACCTCCATGAGGGAGGCTAGAAGGGTGATGCATCCTTCCCTGGGTACATTAGTAAATTAAGATTTGTCTAGTTCTGGGCATGCCGCCTCAGTACTGGTAAGCCCTGCATGGCTCCTCTGACTCCCAGAGCAATCTGGTCCATATCAACCGAGCACTCCCTGGGCCTCAGCTGGCTGGCAGGATGCTCTGGCAGAGATCTGCACTCTAATGAGGCTCTGTCTGTCTAAAGATCACATTTTGGTACCCTTGGGGGAGGCTGCTAACAGAATCAAGGAGCATCCTGGATCCTTCATCCGACAGTTTCTTAAGTTGCTGTCAACAGGACTTTGGCAAAACCTGCTCCTCAGTTTTCCAAATAAGTTACAGTAAGAGCAGCTTTCTGTGCCACAGCCGTGTCAGCAACAAGGCGACCGCCCTGGGAAGCCCCCGCATCCCTGGCTGAGGAGTACTACTTGTAAGCTGGTGTTATTTGAAGCCAGAATCTAAGCATTAGGATGTGTTAGAAAGGGAGGCATTCCAACACCACCTTCTTAGTGTGGTGCTAGAGTGCCCTGGGAGCTTTCCAAGAAGCAGGGGCACTGGTAAGAAAATGCACAGGTAGCAGATGATTGTCCTCTCCCCTGGAGGAGGAGAGGACAGGATGCTTAGGGACGAAAGAGTGCAAGGGGAAATGTGTCCATCAATGGGCTCAGCTGAGTGTCCTGGAGTTTCTTGTGCTGATCCCTGGCATCCAGGCCCCCACTGTGAACTGAATTTTCCAAGGATTGAATATATTTCCTTGGCAGAGGGACCAGGAAGGAAATGGGTTCAGCTGGACAGGGTGTAGGCCATGTTCCTTAATACAAACTACCATCAGGGATTACTACAAACAACTCTATGCACATAAACCAGTAAACCTGGAAGAAATGGATAAATCCCTGGAAACTTGTACCCTCCCAAGCCTAAACCAGGAAGAATTTGAAACCCTGAATAGACCAATAACAAGGGCTGAAGCTGAGGCAGCAATTAATAGTCTACCAACCAAAAAAAGCCCAAGTCCAGATGAGTTCACAGCCGAATTCTACCAGATATAAAAGAAGAGCTGGTACCACTCCTGAAACTATTCTAAACAATCCAAACAGAGGGAATCCTTCCCAAATCATTTTATGAGACCAACATCATCCTGATACCAAAACCTGGCAGAGACTCAACAGAAAAGAAAACTTCAGGCCAGTATCTATGATGAACATAGATGCAAAAATCTTCAATAAAATACTGGCAAACCGATTACAACAGCACATCAAAAAGCTTATCCATCATGATTAAGTAGGCTTCATCCCAGGGAGGCAAGGCTGGTTCAATACACACAGGTCTATAAACGTAATTCAGCACATAAACAGAACCAAAGACAACAACCACATGATCTCAATAGATGCAGAGAAGGCCTTTGACAAAATTCAGCAGTCTTTATGCTAAAAACTCTCAATAAACTAGGTATCGATGGAACATATCTCAAAATAATAAAAGCTGTTTATGACAAACCCACAGCCAATATCGTAGTGAATGGGTAAAAACTGGAAGCATTCCCTTTGAAATCTGGCACTAGACAAGGGTGCCCTCTCTCACCATTCCTATTCAATATAGTATTGGAAGTTCTATCAGGCAAGAAAAAGAAATAAAGGGTATTCAATTAGGAAAAGAGGAAGTCAAATTGTCTCTAGTCACAGACAACATGATTGTATATTTAGAAGACCCCATCGTCTCATTCCAAAATATCCTGAAACTGATAAGCAACTTCAGCAAAGTCTCAGGATACAAACTCAATGTGCAAAAATTACAAGCATTCCTATACACCAATAACAGACCAAAAGAGATCCAAATCAAGAGCAAATTCCCATTCACAACTGTTACAAAGAGAATAAAATACCTAGGAATACAACTAACAAAGGATGTAAAGGATCTCTTCAAGGAGAACTACAAACCACTGCTCAAGGAAATAAGAGAGGACACAAACAGATGAAAAAACATTCCATTCTCATGATTAAGAAGAATCAATATTATGAAAATGGACACACTGCCCAAAATAATTTATAGATTCAATGCTATCTCCATCAAGCTACCTATGATCCTCTTCACAGAACTGGAAGAAACCATATTAAACTTCATATGGAACCAAAAGAGAGCCCACCTAGCCAAGACAATCCTAAGCAAAAAGAACAAAACTGGAAGCATCACACTACCTTACTTCAAACTATACTACAAGTCTACAGTAATCAAAACAGTATGGTACTAGTAACAAAACAGAGATATAGACCAATGGAATAGAACAGAGGCCTCGGAGGCAATGCCACACATCTACAACCATCTGATCTTTGACAAACCTGACAAAAACAAGCAATGGGGAAAGGATTCCCTGTTTAATAAATGGTGTTGGGAAAACTGGCTTGCCGTGTGCAGAAAGCAGAAACTGGACCCCTTCCTGATACCTTATACTGAAATTAACTCCAGGTGGATTAAAGACTTAAACATAAGACCTAAAACCATAAAAACCCTGGAAGAAAACCTAGGCAAAATCATTCAGGACATAGGCATAGGCAAGGACTTCATGACTCAAACACAAAAAGCATTGGCAAAAAAAGTCAAAATAGACAAACGGGATCTAATTAAACTTAAGAGCTGCTATAAAGCAAAAGAAACAATCATTAGAGTGAACCAGCAACCAACAGAATGGAAAAATTTTTTGCAAGCTACCCATCTGACAAAGGGCTAATATTCAGAATCTACAAAGAACTAAAACAGATTTACAAGAAAAAAAAAAAAAAACAACCCCATTCAAAAGTGGACAATGGATATGAACAGACACTTTTCAAAAGACGACATATATGAGACCAACAAACATATGAAAAAATGCTCATCATCACTGGTCATTAGAGAAATGAAAATCAAAATCACATTGAGATACCATCTCAAGGCAGTTAGAAGGCAATTGTTAAAATATCTGGAGATGGGCCAGGCGCGGTGGCTCATGCCTGTAATCCCAGCACTCTGGGAGGCCGAGGTGGGTGGATCACGAGGTCAAGAGATCGAGACCTTCCTGGTCAACATGGTGAAACCCCATCTCTACTAAAAATATAAAAAACTTAGCTGGGCTTGGTGGCACGCGCCTGTAGTCCCAGCTACTCGGGAGGCTGAGGCAGGAGAATTGCTTGAACCCTGGCGGTGGAGGTTGCAGTGAGCCGAGGTCGCGCCACTGCACTCCAGCCTGGCGCCTGGTGACGGAGTGAGACTCTGTCTTAAAAAAAAAAAAAAAAACATCTGGAGACAACAGATGCTGGAGAGGATGTGGAGAAATAGGAACACTTTTGCACTGTTGGTGGGAATGCAAATTAGTTTAACCATTGTGGAAGACAGTGTGATGATTCCTCAAGGACCTAGCAATAGAAATTCCATTTGGCCCAGCAATCCCATTACTGGGTATATATCCAAAGGATTATAAATCATTCTATTATAATGACACATGCACACATATGTTCATTGCAGCACTGTTTACAATAGTGAAGACCTGGAACCAACCCAAATGCCCATCGATG
The DNA here is from genome assembly GCA_004027835.1 of Alouatta palliata. Lineage (NCBI taxonomy): Eukaryota > Metazoa > Chordata > Mammalia > Primates > Atelidae > Alouatta > Alouatta palliata. The sequence continues at coordinate 30,751 of PVKV010003547.1, read as the reverse complement.
ATAGACTGGACAAGGAAAATATAGCACATATACACCATGGAATACTATGCAGCCATAAAAAATGAGTTTGTGTCCTTTGTAGGGACATGGATGAACCTGGAAACCATCATTCTGAGCAAACTGACACAAGAACAGACAATCAAACAGCGCGTGTTCACACTCATAGGTGGGTGTTGTCAATGAGAACACATGGACACAGGGAGGGGAGCATCATACACTGGGGTCTCTTGGAGGGAACTATGGGAGGGACAGCAGGGGATAGGGAGATTGGGGAGGGATAATATGGGGAGAAATACCAGACATAGGTGAAGGAGGGGATGGAGGCAGCAAACCACATTGCCACGTATGTACCTATGCAACAATCTTGCATGACCTGCACGTGTACCCCACAATCTAAAGTGCAATAAAATATATATATGTATGTGTGTGTGTGTGTATATATGTGCGTGTATATATGTATATATGTAAAATAAAGCTACTATACACATTTGCGTACAAGATTTTGTGTAGATTTGCTTCCTTTTATCTGAGAGAAATGCCCAGGACTGCAAGTGGTTGCATGGTAGCTGCATGTTTAATTTTTTTAAAAAATTGACAAACACTTTTCAAGAGTGGTTGTAGGTTGTATTGTTTTATATTTCCATCAGCAATGTATGAGTGACCCCGTTTCTCCAGATGCTTGCTAGCATTTGTATGGTCACTGTTTCTTTTTTTTTTTTTTTTTGGTAGCCATTTTGGGTAGGTGTGTAATGATATACCATGGTGGTTTTAATTTGCATTTCCCTAACGGTTAATAATCTTGAACATCTCTTGATTTGTTTATTTGATAAATGTGTATTTTCCTTGGTAAAATATCTCTTCATCACTTTTTCCTATTTTCTGATTTGATTGAAATTTTTACTGTTGAATTTTAGGAGTTCATTATACAGTCTAGATACTATGACGTAGTCATACATGTTTACCAATATTTTTCTTCTGGTCTGTGGCTTTTAAAAGAATTATCAATAAGGTTTTTGTAGAGCAAAAGTTTTTATATTTAAGAAGTCTAATTTATCAATTTTTCCTCTTATGAATTATGCTTTTGGTATCAAGTCTAAGAATTCTTTATCTCATCCTACGTCCTGATGATTTCCTTCTGTTTTTTAGAGGGAATCTCGCTCTGTTGCCCAGGCTGGAGTGTAGAGCCATAATTTTGGCTCACTGTAACCTCCACCTCCCAGGTTCAAGCGATTCTTGTGCCTCAGCCTCCTGAGTAGCTGGGATTATAGGCACCTGCCACCACACCTGGCTAATTTTTGTATTTTAGTAGAGATGGGGCTTCACCATGTTGGGCAGGCTGGTCTCAAACTCCTGACCTCACTCAGGCTATCTGCCTGCCTCAGTCTCCCAAAGTGCTGGGATTACAGGTGTGAGTCAGTACGCCTGGCCCATGATGTAGTTTAAGTTAAATTTTCCAAAGGGTGTAAGACTTAGGTTGAGGGTCTTTTGGCTTTGTGTGTGTGTGTGTGTGTGTGTGTGTGTATGTGTGTGTGTGTGTGTGTGTGTGTGTGTGTATGAATATCTAATTGCTTCAGCACCATCTGTTAAAAAGGCTCTTTTCTCCAGTGAATTACTTTCACATTCTGTCAAAGATTAGATAAGCATATTTTTCTGGATCTGTTTCTTGGTTCTTTATCCTATTGTGTTGATCTATTTATGTGTCTAGCCTTCCACCAATACCACACAACCTCAATTACTCTAAGGTATACAATAAGTCTTGAAATCAGAGAGACTGATTCTTCTCACTTGATTGTCCTTTAAATTCTTAAATTTAGTTATTCAAGTTTTTGTGCCTTTTCATATAAATTTTAGAATAAGTTTTTTTCCTGTAAAAACATCTTGCTGAGGTTTTGATAGAATTGCATCAAACCTGTGTGTCAATTTGGGGAGAAGTGACGTTTTCAGTCTGCTGCATTTTTCAGCCTATGGTATGTCTTTCCACTTGTTTAGATCTTCTTTTTCTTTCATCAGTATTTGAAAGTTTCCGCATGCAAGTCCTATGCATATTTTATTAGATTCACACCTAAGTATCTTATCTTTGAGCAATTATAAATGGTATTGTATTTGATATATTTATTTAAAATAAAACTTTTTGTTGTTCCATAAAATGAAAAGGAGGTACCACTTCTCATAAAATAGGGAATAACTACAAAATATATATAATTCAACTGAAAGAAAACACAGTTTCTCAACAATTGGTCTGTGTGCTTTGTAAAATCAGTGCACACCACCGAGTGTGCACGTACCACACTTTGGGACACAGTCAAGCCTCCAGTGGTTCACAACTCACCACACCAATAAGACATTTCTAGAATATAGCTGTGGGTGCTTTACATAAAAACCCTCAGGGCTGGAAAACTCACCACCTCCTGGGGCAGCTCATTATATAGTCAGACAGTTCTGATTGTTGAGAACTCCTTCGTTTGGTGGAGCTGAAACCTATAGTCCTGTGATTCCCGCTGGTTCCGAGCTCTGGGGTGAAGGGCCAGATGGTGCTGGTGCCTTCAATGTGCCTCCAAGTATGACTTGGACAGTGTGCTCTCCTGGGCCTGTAGGACGCCACTTTCAGGAACTGAGCAGTGTTCTAAGCCCTGGAGTCTTACTAGCTGGCTTTAGATGTCTTGTCTACCATCGGTGCCCCAGCTGCCCTTCATGATAGGCTGGAAGGTGACCATAATATCAGCCTTCAGTTGTCCCTCTGTCCCACCATGCTGCCCAGATCTGCTAGACCTCAGGCATGTTCATCTTTGCAGCCCAGGTATCCTCTCAGGATGTAATGGAGGAAATCAATCAGTTTGGTATTCATTCAGCCCACCCTCAAGTGAGCAGAGGACTCTTCCAGAATCTGGGGACAGATTGAGGCATAAAGCACAGCCCCTGCCCCGCAGGACTCAGTAACACCTGTTGCTGGCAAGCATGCACTCCTGAATCACCAGGGCTAAGGTGAACTCTGCAAAGAGCTGCAGGCAACCAGGGTAAGCAGCAGCCACGATGCCCTGTGGTGCAGGGGACATCCAAGAGTGCTTGATCTTTAAGAGGACCTAAAAGGTAGAAACGTTTATTCCCATTCTGCAGTTAGAAAACAGAGACTTATACATAGTTTCCCAAGATCGCGAAGTCAGTAAATGACAGAAACAGTTTTTGGCTTTCAAAGTCCTAGCCCCTTTTTCTTTTTTGGCTTTTGTTTTATTTTATTTTATTTTTATTGTACTTTGGGCTCTGGGGTACATAGACACATCCTGCATCCTGCAGGATTGTTGCATAGGTACATACATGCCATGGTGGTTTGCTGTCTCCATCTCCCTTCCCCCAATGCTCTCAGTATTTGTTGAACGAATGGAAAGAGGCAAAAATGAATTCTACACTCTCTGCCAAGAAGTTTCCGCAGAAGCAAGAAAGAGCAATTGTACTCATCGTCCTTCCGTGGGGCTGTGCAGTGTTCTTGCCTGGCTGGCCCTGGGAGCCCCACTAGAACACCTGTACCCACAGGCTGGGAGGAGCCTCCCTCCTTGGGAGGCCTGGAGCCTCTTGGCACTCCCGGGCTGGGCTGTTTGTTTTGCTCAGTCGCACTTACCCAGGGAGAGATTTTGATGGACAGTCTTGTCTGAACCTGCCCAGGGAGGGAGGCCGAGGGCTAGTAGGAAGGGTGTAAGGAAGCCTCGGGCAGGGGAAAGAGCAGCCCCAGAGTTCGCAGCACATCTGCTGCCCAGAGAGGTGAAGAAATTTGTGCAAAATACGTGTACATCAGACAAAAAGCCAGAATTTGGACCTGAGGTTTTCCTGGGCTCTTCCCACACGCCCTCGGCCTCTGCGGAGATTCGGAGGAACGAATGGGAAGGAGCTGCCAACCCGAGTGCAGGGTGACCGCAGAGAAGGAGGGCTCTGCAGTGCCCTGTGAGGCCGCCCTGGGGCCCCTGAGACAGAGGGCTCACGTGTGCCTCTGACTTGCCTGAAGGTCACTGCCAGGCCGCCTTGCACGTCTTCAGAGCTCCAGACAGAGGCCCCTTTAAACTTCCTCCCGGGCTGGGCCAAGACGCTGCAACAGCTCAGCGCAGCTCCCAGCGAACCCCGAGTGAACCCTCGGGCTTTATTTTCATTTCTTCTTGGCAGGACATAACTTCCTGCTTCTAAGAAAAACATCTTTAAACAGAGCCACGAACGGTTCCAGGGTGTCCCGCACATCCCCTGCTGGACGGAACAGCAGCGCGATGAGCTGCGTGGAGTGGATTGGAAGCACATGGAGCCTGTTTCCTTTCAAAATCCCCCAGGGGCTCGGCCTGGAGGAGCCAGGGTGTTTGATAAATCATGCTGGAACTTCTATCAGGACCAGAGTGTGCAAACGAAAGCCAGAAGGGAAGGGAGGGGTCTACCAGGGTCCCCAGAATCCAGGCCGACTGGAGGCCTGGGCAAGAGGAGGGAACTGCTCTTGAGCACCTACTGCATGCGCCTGAGGTGCTGACTCAGCCATGACCAGCAGGAGAAGTGCCCCAGGACCTGCCCTGAGCCCCGTGGAGACAGACACAGCTGTCATAGACCAGGCGCCACTGGTGAGTGTGGCCACCAGGAGGAAGGGCTCCCTGGCTAAGGAGGCTTCACTGTGAGCTGTGCACTCTCCTCCTGTGCGCCTCTTTGGACCAAGCAGAGGGGAATTTGGGCAAGCCCGGGAGGAGCCTTCAGGATTCTCTTTCTTTCTCCTCCTGGAGCACGGGTGGATCAGGGCCTGGCCTCAGCCCAGAGCACCAGGGAGCTCAGAGAGAAGACTGGCCTTGGGTCCAAGAGAAAACAACGCGGCATGGGGTAGGGCAGGAAGGGGCTCTGGGGGCAGGAGGGGTCTCAGCGGCGTGGCAGCATTACCCGGTCTGAAGGAAGCCGGTGCTCTGCCCCTGGGCATCTGAGCCAGCTCCACTCTGTCTGGCTTGAAGGAAGCCTCACCAGGAAGAACAGCACAGCTCCATCAATCTGTGGCAGGGATGGACAACTGGCCTGTGAGCTGTCATGCCTGGTTGTTGGTCACATGTAGTTAGTTACTAGGTTTGTAACTTAGCTTTAGAGTCTTGTAAATAAGTATCCTTTACAATATAACATTCCCTGTATTATTAATTTCCTTGCAATCTCCAGAAAGCAGTATTGCTCTTAAGAATTTTACAGACTCTTATATAACAGGAAAAGGTCTGAGAGCAATGGACGTTGGGATCAGAGATCAGTGGTTTCAGTGGCACCTTCTTGGCTGACTCATTTCCAGTCCTCAGTTTTCTTACCTGTGAAATAGGAACAAGGACACCCACCTGAAGGATTTGGTGTGGGAGTTAGTTATTTATGGGTCCTTATTACAATAAGTTGAGGGTGACTTGTAGATACATGAAATAGAATAAAGTGGCAGAAGAATAAAAGAAGGAAGATAAGCAAAAGAGAGAACAGAAAATGAATTAAGTAATAATTAAAAACCGTGTACCATAATACTCTTTCATTTTCTGAGGGCAAAGAACATTTGTATCTTTAAAGATTCTTACTCGCATGAGAACAGGACCCTGCGTGTTCTGCAGTTCATGGAGGTCATAGGATGAAGCAGACCAGATCCCCACAAGAATCTCAACTGTTCTTGGTACCAGGATGAGGTGGAAAATAAGGCTAGTAGTCTTTTTTTAAAAAGTATTTATTTAATTTTAAATTGACAATTACATTTCTATATAAGTAATGTTATGATTTATAAATACTGTTGACCCTTGAACAACGTGGGTTTGAACTACATGGGTTCACTTATATGCAAATTTCCTTCTGCCCCTGTCACTTTGAGTCAGCACAGCCAACCCTTTCCCTTCCTCCTCCTCAGCCTACTCAACATGAAGGCAACAAGGACGAAGACCTTTCTGATGATTCACTTCCACTTAATGAATAGTAAATATATTTTTCTTCCATATGATTTTCTTTATAACATTTCTTTTCTATAATTTACTTTATTCTAAGGATGGAGTACCTAATACATAAAACATACAAAATGTGTGTTAATTGATTGTTTATGATATCAGTGAGGCTTCAGGTCAAGAATCGGCTATTATAAGTTTTGGGGAAGTCAAAAGTTATACACAGATTTTTCACTGTCTGGAGGTTTGTATCGCTATCCCCCATATTGTTCAAGTCTCAGTTTTACAATGTAAAATAATTAAATCAAGCTAATTACTATATCCATCCCCTCGAAAACCATTTTTGTGGTGAGCATAGTAAATGTAATAAATAATTATGTATTACACATTTCAAGTTCACTAAAAGTAAATTTCAAATGTTTTCACCTGGTGGTCTTCGTTCAGAGATTGTGATGCAAGATTATGAATGAAGTCCCAGGGCAGTTCTATCAGTTTCTTCCATAAGGTAATCTTTCAGCTTGGAAAAACAGCATTACACAACTAGTGAAAGTGATTCTCTGTGCACTCCAGGTCCCCGACTGCTTGCTGAGCAGACTTGATGTAGATGCTGGTTTCACAATGCTAGGAAGCATGAAATAGCTGATGAACTTTCAAGAAATCATCCCTATTACATGTCAACAAATTGAAGACTGTCCTCTCCAACAGCTACAGGATGGGCAGCTGTTCTCCGTCGTTGATTAAATGCAGACCCATAAGCTTTGGCAAGAAGTTGAGTGGAGGAAGTGTTGGTTGCCTCCTGAGGAAACGAAGATGCCTAAGGCCTGAGTCCTTGCTCAGGGGTGTGTGTGTATGTATTCCACAATCCTCTGTAGAAAATAATTTTGGATCCACCAGAAAACACAAACTATGATGGATGACCAGAGCTCTAACATTTGCACTCCTTACTAAATGAACGCAATCAGTGTAGTCTTGAGAATGTTCAGAGCAAGTGAAATCAGTTAACCATCCCAATCAAAAAGAATCTCTGGAAAGCACCTCAACTTTGAATTTGAGCAAGCAAATTTTTAGTGAAATGATTTATTTAAACGAATCTTTGTTTATAAACCTTTTGGGATGAGGGTTATCTACAAAACCATAATTTGAATTTGAGACTAGTTGGTGTTAGTTGGAAGCAATGCAGAGCTACAATGCTTAGCTGTTTGGGTCATAGCTAGATAGAGATGGTACCTCATCACCCACCTAGAAGAAGATGCGTGTGTTCATATTACCTACATTCTCCATACCAGGCAATTATGTGGCCACCTTAGCTGTGGATAGTATAAGATAATTAACAAATAAGTGTTACAGAAGTGGTAGTTTTAAGTTCTGGAATATATTACTTGAGAGAATTAATTTTTTGCTTTTCTTAATTTGTGGGAATTGCTCCATTCCAAATGAATGAATTAACTTTTTTATAGTCATACACTTAATAGTAAAAACTCAAAACAATGCTGAAACTATAGAATAAAACCCTCCCTGTCCCTCCCACCTTTCTTGCCAAGGGAAATAACTTTCCAAAGTTTCTGCTTTTACTTTTTCTGGCCGTGGTTTTCATAGCTCTAAATAATATGTTCAGGGCTCTGGTTCTTGATCTGCCAACTCTCAATAGTGTCTCTTGGCTTCTCTCCATTAAGAAAAAAATTAAATTACATACATTAAATTTTACTCAGCCTGAGCTTTATTTACATACGTGTGATTATTTTAGCTCTCTTTTAGTTCTTTTGTTTTATTTTTATGACTTTAAAATATGTCGAAGCTATTTCTTGATCTCTATTTGCAGGGCACCCTTTGATTCGCCACCATACACACTGAAAGAATTAAAACCTTTGCTTTTCCTGCTCTTCCCCTTCCCTCTCCATCTCATCATCTGTCAATTCTGTTCTTACATCGAACTGTAAGATTTATAATATTTTCATTCTCCTCTGTCAGTAAACCATATTTTATCAAAACTAACATGCCACACATAATTGTTTCATGTTTCATTAAGTTAAAATAATGCTGTCAATGACATTTTATTGATTACAAAATATATCCCAATTTCAAGGAGGCTAAAATGTGGGGGGGGGGGAGTGCTATTAGATTTTATAAAACATAGTAATTATTCTCCTGTGCTTTGTCTGTAAGTAAATCTAAAAATAAAAATAAACTACTTTTATAATACTGTTATTGTGTAATATTTCATTACAATGGGTTGGGATCGTAGAAGAGGGATACAAGCTTTAGTCACTAAACCAGTGACTTTATGTAGAGCTTTGATTTTATGTTCCTTTCCTGGACTGTCTATATTTTATTTAGCATTAAAAAACAAAATTTTGTGTTCACCTTATCACAAAGATTGTCTGGATCCTAAATCAAAATATGTGTTATGAAAATTCCACATCTGTCTTCAAACGTTCTTCTAGGGATGCTCTGGCTGGACCAGTTGGTTTCTAGACCTGCCACATTGCTACTGTCACTAGATTCTCCCGGTACTGAGCACCGCTTGCCTTCATTTTGTGGAAAGCACACGTCTCTTTAGGAACAGATCCCTCCTTCATTGTTTTGTAGTACATCCTCAAGTCATTTTTTTTAGAAGGGTGAGAAGAAGGTGGATTTTTTACAGATCTGGAGATAACTGAATGTGTTCATTTTCTCTGCTCCCTCACCAAGCCCCACTGAAGTGGTAGTAAAGCGATTTTTAAAAGCACAAACATTTTTTTAAAAAGGAGACAGGGGAGTAGTTAATATCAACAAAATGTTGTAAACTAAAAAGGAGAAGGATAAATAGTAAGTGGCTGAGTAGAATCAACCCTCAAATGGTAAATGTCTGAGCAATTCATCACAACCCCTGAACACCCACAGATGTGAACTGATGCCCCTCAGCCCACCTCTGTGTGGGGCGAGAGTGGGGAGGGGCTGCAGACAGGGTTTATTTACAGCATATTTAGGTTTCTAGATATAGCCCTCCAGAATCTGATTATCTTTGGCTGTACAGTCCTGTTTATGAATAAATTATGATTAAATATGATTATGATTAAAAAGGCAAGCACAGCCCTCTGCTGATAGATTCTTTTCTTAGTTTCACTGTTGTTCTGAAATTTGTTGCTTCTGTGTTCCTTTTTTTAATCATTAGAAATTTGGAGAACGTCGAAGATAGGTAGGTGGATTGATAGAGCCAGTCAGTGATGATGAACCAGTATCACCACTGGAAACATTTAAGGTTCTATTCTGTCAAGAGATAATTCCTCCTGGCTCATGGTTTACATTCTGCAAGTTTAGCCCACGATTCAAAAGCAAAACTCTTTGTTGACCTTAAGAAGCTTTGTTCATAAACAAGTTACGTCTTGAAATTCATCAACAAACCAACATAATCATATGGTCCCCCAGTGGTGGACAGTTGAACATTAGTCTGTATGTTAAGTCTTCTGGCTATGTGTGGAAAACATTGGCTTCGGAAACCCTGACATACAATGTCAACCAAGAAACAAGACGACGTTTGGATCATATATCTTTCAATTAAATTTTCAGGGAACAGAAAATCATCTTTTTAATGACAGGATTCTGAAACCCCATGGGACCATGTCTATAGAGTTAATGAGGGTGAGTGAGGGGTTCAAGAGAAAAGCCCACCCCATGGTTGTGAAGCCCTTTAATGGCCTGGGTGTGTAATCGGCTCCTCACCGAGGAACTGCTGCTCGGTTGGAGGGTGCTTGCATTAGTCACGGGCTCCACAACAAAACATCAGAAGCAGAGTGGCTGCAGCAACAGAAATCTCCTTTATCACAGTCTGGAGGCTGGAATGTCCAAGACCAAGATTCTGACAGGGTTCCACTTCTGGTGAGGGTAAAATGAGGTTATAAGGTTGGAGTCTTGATCTAACAGAACTGGTGTTTTAATAAAAGAGAACGAGACACCATCTCCCCCCTCTCGCTCTCTGCCATCTGAGAACACAGTGAGAGGGCAGCCATCTGCAAGCCCGATGTTTTAAAGGTCTTCACCTAGTTAGCTGACCTTATCTATGCTCTCAATCCCTCCCTGTGCTGTGCTTTCCTTAGAAACCCTGGGTTTCCTTGGTGGCTCTTGTTCTTTAAAGCAGTTCCCATACGCACATACACACAGACGTACACACACACAGGCACACACACTGACACTGACCATTAGCTGCTTAGAGGCAGGTCTTCACCTCTGAACCACCGGTCCCAGCCCACTGAAAATTTACTTAATGTTGTGTGGGGGAGCGCGTTGCTAGTGGTCAATTTCTGTACAAACCAAATCCTATCAAATATCCAGCTGAGAATAATACGACACAAACCTGGCCCTGCCATTGAATTCCTTCTAGCAGCAGGATTTTTACTCAGATAAGAAAGTATAGTTGTGCTTGAAATTTGCCGAGGGTTGATCTTAAGTATTCTCACTCCAAGAAAGATACAGAGAGAGAGAAAGAGGGAAGGAGAGAGAGAGAGATGGAAGGAAGGCAGGGAGGGAGGGAAGGGGTAACTATAAAAAGTAATGAATGTATTAACTTGATTGTAGAGACGATTTCACAGTGTATGTGTACATCAACACCAAGTCATACATGATAAATATATATAATTTTCGTTTGTCCATTATACCTCAATAAAGCTTAAAAAATAAGTCTCCAAAATGATAGGACAGTGCGTCGAGCTGGGCTGGAGTGGCAGCAAAGGGCCTGCTCTGCCTGGCATTTGACCTCTCTTCTGTCCCACTTGCTGCTTCCACCCTGTCTCCAAAGTGCCCAGTGAAGAGCCATTCATCATGTCCCTGGGTAGTTCCACTGCTGGGAGGGTCGGCGAGTGCCTCGCAGGCATCTCCATTGTTGGGGACGAGGTCGAAGTGTGACTGGGAGATGTGTCCAAGAGCCAGGAGCTGAAACACCAGTGATGGTATCTGTTTGATTTTCCTATGGTCAATTAGCCTTTATTTCTAAATACTTTGGGGTCACAGTGCTTCCATCAAGCAGCCCTTCCAAGCACTGCCCGCCTCTTGAGGACAATCATGGACTTAATGAAGATTGATGGCCCAGGGAAGCCCCGCTGGGCCCCCTTCCCCACTGTGGGAAGAGAGACTGTGCGGAGCCTTAGGGGGCAGATGCCAGCTGGCGGCTGCATCTGCAATTCCTTCTTGCTCAGACCCTTAGCAAAATTAGCTGTCTTACTGATGGTCCTGGTTAGCAGGTGAAAAATAAACCCTGATTGGCTTTGCCTCTTGATCCTAGCCCTGCCTGTCTCTAAACACCTTCCACATACCCTAAAAAAATTTTCAAATACAGATGCAGCCCCTTTGCTCAGTCCCTAGCTTGATTATCTTTTATTACGCCCTTCAGGATAAAAATTGAAGCTAGTGCATATGACTTCTCCAATAAGGCCCTGATCTCTTCTTCCTCGTTTCCTGCCCTGCCTCCCTGAGCATTTCAGCAACTCTGAACTAATCCTAGTTCTCATCCCATGCCACCCTATCTCCTGCATGGGGACTGCGCTCCTGGTGTCCAGGTGGCTGCCAGGAAGCATTTTCCTCCTGGCTACCTGAGAAGCCTCTCCTGACCTCAGCAGGGCCAAATCCCTCACTCTGCTGTCGTATCTTACGTCTGTCCCTTCCTGTGTCTCATTGTTTTGTGTGCTACGTTGTCCTTGTTTAGATCTTTAGCCCCTTTGTTCTAATTTCCAAAGGGCTGTGCATTTATTATAAAATAGAAAGTACGGGAATGCATGCACTTCAGAAGGGACCTGCCCTGCAACTCTGCTAACATCAGTGTGCCATTCAGTTTTTCTGTGATTATCTCTCTGTCTCCTCATACAAAGGATACCCCTGGGGACAGAGGGAGACACCTCCTACCCACTGAAGCCATGCCCAGGAGCAGTGGATGACGCAGAGCTAGGCAGAACAGATGCCAGGAACCTACTCATTCTGGGAATTCGTGTCTGAAGCCCATGAGCCTCTGTTCCAAAGTCCCCAGTGCCTGTGTGTCTGTCCCTGACAGCCCCACCCTCCTACTGGTAAGGTCCTGGAAAAAGGTAAATTTCATGACACATTTAGTGCACAGAGCAGCCTTCATGCTGCAGATGTTTGACTGGGATAGATCAAGTGAAAACTCTGATTTTTAAACTGACGGGCTCAACGAAGGTGTATAAACCCAGACCTCTGACGGCCGCATGTCGCAAAGAGCAGGGAAGGAAAACAATGAGTGGTGGACTCTCCCAGAGCTGGAAGGCTGACCAAGCTGAGATTAAATGCTAGGCCAGCCTAATGCCGAAACACATGCCCTGCGCATTGCTCTGCATTGATCCCCACCCAGCAACAAACAAGAATGAGATTATTCTGATGGGACTCCGTGCCCAGTGCTGGGACTGACATGTGGACAGGTTATTGCTCAGTGGTGGTGATCTCGGTGATGGGCTGTCAGCTCTTGGTGGGTCTGTAAGTGCCTCAGAAAGTCAGAAACTGTCTGTATTGTGCTTTCTACACATCTCGCGATCCTCTGGCCTTTTCTAGACCAGATGGTCATTAGCCTTGAACATATGGGATGTAGTCTTGGCTGAACGTCAACAGCTGACTTGGTCTCAAAGTATCATTCACTTGGAGTATTCAAAATAGAATTCACTTAGTCATCAGGGCTTTGTTTTAAAAGTAAACAGGTGGAAAATAACAGATCATGCCTTCAAACACCAGCCGAGTAATAGCACACGACAGCATGACCTATGTGTCACCAGGTTTCGTGGAAATGTTCTGCGTGGTTCCAATCACTCTACGTGCTCTGGCCACTCCAGGATGTGAATAGTTTCTAAATGATGTGCATACTCATTTGCAAGGTCCCTGGTCAGCCCAGAAAAATCTCTGCCTGAATCACTGCGGGGGAAGCCAAGAGAGCCTGGTTACAGATACAGATTTTAAGAACTGGCTTCATCCCACGCTTCCCAAATTGTCCACATGCTTTACAATCCCCGAATTTGCAGTCCGTCTTCCTGAAGGCCTTCTCAGTACCTCCTCGCTTCCTCTTCAGTTTCTCATTTCCTTTCCCCCTTAACAGGTTCTGCTGGGAGGAAAATGAGAGTCTGGGGAAGTGAGCCAAAGAATCTTCTGCCTGGGGAACATTCACTGATGCTTCAAGTATTGGGAGATCTGTAACTCCCAAATGGACCATGCCAAGCTCTTTCCCTTTAATTTCAGAGGCCCACAGTGCAATTTACAGAAAATCTACTCCATGTGTTTCTGATCCATCTCCTCACAGCTCATCCAAATGTTGGATTTTAAGGGTTTGTAGATATGCACAATGCCTTTGGAGTCAACTTTACAGGCCTTCCATGCTTTCATTTGTATTGAGAGAGGAAGCCGGGTTTTGCCAAGAATAAAGGAATTGGTATCTCCAAAGGTTCATGTTGGGTCTGCACCCTTGAAGCCAGAAGGCTTAAGTGAAAGCTCAGCCTCAGAGAAAGTGCTCTCATCCCTGACCAGATGCAGTTTCAGAGGAGAAGCTTTCACTGGATCGCTTGAAGCCTTCCCATCCTCGGCCTCTGCATATTTCATGCTCATTCGTTACAGCTTTCCTTGGAGCACGGCAGTGTCAGGACTGAATCTCACAACCCTGAGGGAGCTCATCAGTCATGGTCTTTGGAGCTGGTTGAAATGAAGCTTTGAGCCCAGAACTGATGGCTTTGCCTTCTGGTTTAGAGGTGTTGCATAGTGTCTGGAGCAAGAAGAGAGGGGTCTGATGGCCCCCAAAGCGAAAAGGTTGAATCAGCCTCCAAACTGTCAACACATACTATCCACAGCTGCTGAGATTCAGGACCGAGGGACATGAGTGAGGATCTGAATTCAGCCCTTCCCGACTTAGTGTTACCAGCCAGGAAGAAGAAGGGAAAGCAACACGGTTTTTCTGGAGAGCCATGCACTAGGAAGATAAGAGGGAGGGGCAGCTACACCATCCCTAGGACAAAGCAGGCTGAGTGGAGCATTTCAGCAAGAGTATGGAATGTGCCGCTTAGGGTCTGTGTAACAGACACAAAGGGTCTGTGTAAAGAGAAAAACACGTGCACCAACAAGGCAAATGCAAGGTGCTGGGAACCACTCTCATTTGTACTCGAGCCATGGGCCTGAAGGGCAGCCGCCAGATACAGTACAAAGCTGGTGGACTTGGGAGCCAGGTGAGTCTGGGTTTGCATCTTGAATCTACCACTTAGTAGTCGTGTGACCTTGGGGCAAGTCCATGCACCTCAGTTTCTTCTTTTGAAAAATGGATACAGCAACATCAACCTCTGATCATTGGGAAGGTACAAGAAAACACACAAAGTGTTTCATAGAGCATTTTATTATAGGGCTGTTAGCAGATGAGTTAAGTTCTGCAGCCCTGTGACTGGCTACCTGAGTCAATTGTAGGTGACTCTATTTTCCAACTTGGCCATTAGGCCTTAGTCCTGATAAAGGGAGTAGAGGTGGGGTTTTAAGAGCTTACACAATGGGTATGTGCAAATCAGGGAAAGATCATTGGCTTGGGGGTCTGAAACCCTGAGACCTAGGTTTGAGTCTCAGTTTTGTGACTTTAGGCAAGTTGCTGAACCTCTCTGGGCCTCAGCTACTTTATCTGAATAAACGGGACTTACGACAAGGATTTTATGAGAAAACCCATGTGTGAGTGGATAGAGCGCTAGGCAGGGGTCATAGGCCAGTACTCACATGAGCCAAGCAGGTGCAGGAGTAAGAACCCACCTATGGGAAGAAATAAGGAGTGGAGTCATAGGGATGGAGGGTGTGGAGAGGACACAAATGCCATCAACCTACCAGAAGGAACCGCACTGACCATGCATGCTAACCAGAGCAGGCAGCCCTGAGGCGCCAGGATGCAACCTCTGGATAACGGTGCCCATCACTTTACATTCTGTGCAATTATGAAAAGTCCACAATCAAGGACAGAAATCTCCGCTGGCTGCCCAGAAGTCAGACAGCTGGGAAAACGTCAGAAGAGGCCATTTATCAGAGGGTGTGCTTCTGTCACACTGTGGCCTGGGGCAAGCCCCTTCCCTTGCTCAGCCTCAGCTTCCTGTCTGTAAAAGAGGGTGTTGGTGAAGATTAGGGAAACAAACACGGTGGGACCTCAGCACTTGTTTTTGTTTCTTTCTTCTCCCGCAGAATAAGTCAAGCTATTCCAACATTTTTTCTGATGGCTAGTGCAGGCCTTTTTTAATATCTGCGGCTGGCCAGTGTGGTGGCTCACACCTGTAATCCCAGCACTTTGGGAGCAGAGGCAGGATGATCTCTTGAGGCCAAGAGATCTAGATCAGCCTGGGCAAGATAGTGAGAACCCCCCTTTTCTACAAAATTGAAAAAAAAATCTGGGGTGGTGGCATATGCCTGTAATCCCAGCTACTTGGGAGGCTGAGGAGGGAGGATTGCTGGAGCCCAGGAGGTCAAGGATGCAGTGAACTACGATTGTGCCACTGAACTCCAGCCTGAGTGACAGACTGAGCCCCTTCTCAACAACAACAAAAAAGTCTGTGGCCAAATATATAAAAGAAAATGTGGGTGCAGACTGAAGACAGCCTCGAAACAGCCTGAGAAGCTAACACAAATCTGGCTCTGATGCACTTTAATTGCTCTGTTCATTCAAAATAAAAGCGCACATCAATGTGAGTGTTCTTCTGTCTCCCAGGCTGCCGGCTGAGGGCTGGAGGAGGAAGGCCCGCTTCCTCGCAGGCCCTGCTAGAGATTGACTCCAGGAAGGCCGCTCTTCCATTCCCCTGGCATGTTTTGCTTCTGGAGGTCCCGCCAGTGGCTAACAGAGCCCCCATTCACGCCGCCTCCAAGGAGTAACAGAGCATTTCACTATGGCATGCGCCAGGCTCCCAGAAATCAGGTTTACAAAGAGTTATTTTCTTAAGGACAGATTTCTTTAAATTCCATTTCCTTCTCTCTTGCCCATGCCCAACCCCCATATCCTTGTGATTGAACCAGAGGCTCTGTGGCCAAGCTTTTCTTGGACGGTGTGAATCAAGATCAATAAATATCCATGCTGCAGCATGGCTGGCCCGGCGCCTCGCCGTGCTCTGGGATAAGGGCCCGGGTTGTGTGCGGCCATGTGGCCCTGGCACAAGCCTGCCCTGCCGCTATACACGTCTGTGTTGAGTGTGGGCCCCCGGGCCCTCAGGACCCAGAGAGGAAGGACCCTTCCTGGGGGAAAAGGAACCTAGAGAGCACCCTGCTGGACGTGTTACCAGTCTCAAGGGCCAGGTATCCAGGGTGGATTTTCAGGCTATGTGAACCACGGTTTGATCTCGGGGGGTTGGGCTCATGAGCCGCCATAGGCTCAGCTGCACAGACGAGCCCTGCAGCACCAGCACCACTCCTTGAAAGAGTCAAGAAAAGCCTCTGCTCCCTGTCTACCCCTCCTTACTCCATGTCTTCTCTTTAACCCGCTCCAGTGAGGTGTTCACTCTTACTGTCCCACCAAAACTGCTCCAATGACTGCCATCTTGTCAAATCTAGGAGTCTTCATCAGACTCGATACCTTAGCAACGTTTTTCAGTTGATTGTTCAGTTCTTCCCAAGCACTCTCATTGTGTTTCTATGGAACCACAGAGGACGGGAGAGGCCTGCCTGCCTTCATCCCCCTGGCTGGCTTCTCTCCTGACTCATTAATGTGGGGAATCAGGGGCTCAGCCCTCAGATGCCACTCTTCATGCACGTATGCCCCCTAGGTAACCGCATTAAGGCCTATGGCTTCGAATGCCATCTATGCTCCGGTATCCCTGAATTTATCATTTCAGCCCCAGCTTTTCCGCATGGACCCAATTCAAGTCACCATTCAAATATCCATTTGGAGTCTCAAACTCAGTATAATGGTCACTCTAGGTGCAGCCCCACATCGCCACACACACCTACTCAAAATATACTTCTCTCTATTCATGTGCTTTGCTTTTTCTTCTTCCTGTAAACTGAAATCGATTTTTAAAAATTTTATTTAGTTGTTCCTTGTCTGTCTTCCTTGCTAGATCATAAGCTCTGCAAGGAAACAGACTTTCCTATTTTATATTTAATTTGGCCTTTGTAGTCCCAAGAACTGTCCACTCCACTCAGCCACTTGCTGGGTACTTAATAAGTGGATGAATAAAATTAACACTGACTTTTGTAATATAACTGTGATTTTCTTTCTAGTTCTCTTTAGATTCTTAAAGGCATGTCTGTAACACCACTCTAACACATGATAATTTCACTGTTTAACAAAGAGAGAACAGTTTCAGTCTGGGAAACTTGGCAAAACAGTGTCCTGCTAGAATTTAATAAACTTGCTTTATTTTCATTGTATTTTAAAGTACAATTCCCTTCTACTTACGGCAAGTATTAATAGTTTCCTATTTATACATGTGGTATAAAGTTTCCCTTTAAATTCTATTTATGTAGGCGGTATGAGTGGATAGATTTAAAGAAAATATTAAGTAAATCATAGAAGGCTGGACGTTGGCACTGGGTGGCTGAAGGTAGAGAAACACGGCACGGATCTTCACGTGTCTGGGAGTGAAGGACCAGATATCTTGAGCCAGACAGGCTTTGGACTCAAATAGTCAGAGCGTAATTCGTTTAACAAGGACCAGCTCATCTGCACTGTTTCAAGTTAGAAAGCATTTGGAGGTTGACCAGCTGCTTCCCTTGCCAAACAGCTGCCCAGGCTTAGGCAGATATGTAAATATTTGAAAAGGTGGGTGGGGATTTTCCCTACTCAGTGGACATAGTTAACACAAGGAAGAGATTCTCTTCACCCTCCCACCTCATCAGGTGCCCTGTGGGCACACTTCTGGCCTCCAGGTACCTCCCCCCCACCGCTTGTGCACAGATGCTGTGCCTAGAGGGCTCGTTGGCTGGACTTGTCCCGTGACACACCCGCCCCATTTCTCACATAGGGAGTCTGCCCAGGAGACTCTGACATAATCAGAGTCTAGCAGCAGAGAAGTTATCCCTGGGACCTGGCACTGTTGGGCCTCCCACACCCACCACCTGGGCAGAGGGAGCTGACAAAGGCCACAGTTCCCTGTCCTCACTCCTCACACATTCATTCCGATGCCTGGAGATCTGGAGCACACTGCTGTGATGAAAGCTGGTTGCAAGAGTCAGCTCCGGTCCCTCCACCCATCTGCCTGCAGCTCTGAAGGTCCAGCTGTGTGTGGCAAACAGAGCAGCCATGACCACAAGCTGCCAGGGCTTCCCGGTTGGCTTTGTAGTTTTGTCTGAGGGATATTCCAGGTTTGGAGAAGTCCTAGCCTGTCACAGGTTATAGTTTCCAGGCTTCTTTCACTACTCAGGACTCTGTAGCCAAAGAAGACCTCACATTTCTGAATCATGAAATCCCACCAGGACGGGTACGTGGCATTCTGGCAAGGCTGAAGGAACTAACTCAACATGCAAAGCACAGGCTCTCCCTGGAGCCAAGGAGCCAGGTGCAAACTGGGGCAGCACCTTTGTGGTTGGAGGGCAGAGGGCCTCACACAGAGGAGTCAGGATGAGGGACAAAGCCAGAGGCAGAGCGGCCCCCGGGGAAGTGCTCAATGAGGCAGCTGCCACATGAGTGGGCCCAGGACAATTTTGGTGCCAAGGAACAGGCACCTTTTAAACAGGCCCCCTCCCTAGAGCAGAGCCCAGCAATGAAATATAATGAAAATAAAGCCTTTGGAGGTGCAGGTGCAGGACAAGCCACAAGAAGAGGAAAGAATACAGGAGGTGTTCCCAGCACCTGAGGAACCAGGTCTTCTAAACTCACAGTTGGTGCAGTGGCCCACAACCGCAGAGGCATAGCCACCTGCTTCTCCCAGGGATGAGCACCAGGCAGCTGGACCATCCCTAGATATGCTTTATCTCCAGCCAGTGGGTAAGGCTGGCTATGGGCCTTGGCCTTGTTTTATACCCCTTTGGGCTCACCACTTGTTCCTAATGCCACGTTCGTATTGAGTCTGGGGTGATAAACTGGCAGGGCTTAACTAAGGAGACCACCTTGGGCCACTCCCTAAGCTACTGCAGGACACAGACCTAGACATTGAAAGGGAGCAAATTGTTCTGCCCAACTCCCTCCTGGGGCTGGGTTGGAGCGTTTGGTTGGCAGGTGGCGTAATCATCCTGCAGAGACCTCCCCTGCTCTCCAGCAAATGTGGACTTTCCAGGTGCTCACTTCAGAGGGAAAGGGTTACTTCTTTGACTGCGTGGCTCTGCAGCACCCTTAAGAGGTGCAGCTGGAAAGCCAGGGCCATAAGCTGCAGAGGGGTGACAGATGTCACCACCTCGCTGTGCTGGAATTAGATGGCTGCAGAGGTCAATACTTCTCTGACATCGGTCCCCCCCACCCCGTGTCTGGATCAGTTTGCCTGGAGGGGGCCACATCAAGTTGCCCCAGGGACACCACCCAGGACCCAGATGTATCTTGCTGCCCAAGATAAGGCTGTGCAGGGCCAGCTTGGGCACTAGAGAAGTGGCCCTTTGATAGGTTGCGTGCTCTCGCAATTGCGTTTTGTGTCAGTGGAAGCTCATGGCTAAGGAACAGAGGTTCCGTAGTTAGATGGACCCAGATGGAACTCCATGCAAAGATCTGCTCACAGATGTTTATGGCAGCTTTGCTCATAATTATCAAATGCTGGAACCCACATGGATTTCCACGAGTGAATAAGCACACAGGGTGGAACAGAGGCTACAACCCTGGACTGCATCCTGGGTGAAGTAACAGCAGCAGGCTCTTGTCTTCTTGCATGCCATTCTCACCCTCATAGTGGGGAGGGTGACCTGGACTCCTGAATGGGCAGCACCTCATCTGGCCCAGGTCCCTGGATCTGGGTGCTTGTGTTCAGGTCTCACCGGGGGCCGTGAGCCCAACTGTGCTACAGCCTCTGCCCCTGAGATCTTCTATTCTTGCTGTGTCAGTAAGCTTGGGTCTTCCCTGAATCCCAGCCAGGGCCTCGACTCTGGTGGGCACTCTTGCCCAGCAAGAGGGTTGCAACCTGAGTGGAGGGTGTGCAGAAATAAAGGGAGACAGAAAGCGAGGTCAGGAGGGTTGAAGAGTTTGTGCTCCAACAACAACTTTATTTTTCAGCAGTTCAGTATTGATACCTTTTCTGGGCATTCTCTTATGTCAATGTTGCAATCAAGGGAAACACCATGTGCTCTAACCTATCAGAAATTACAAAGTAACAATCACCATCTGTGCTCTCAATGCTTATACAGAGTGCCCTAAACATGTTTATGCTACCTCATTGTTTCTAGTGAAGGTCATCCATCCTGCGTTATCTTTTAACCCAGTTCTCCTTTCATCCTACTCATCTGGTCTCAGTTCCTTCCTTCTGGGGGCTCTGCAACTGGGCTCAACCTCCCGTACTGTGAAACTCACTTTGCAAGACTTCACAAGGGAGGGCTCCCAACACTCCACCCCTGTCCTGCCCCTACCTGCCCCTCTCTGCAGGGATTCCATTTCCATCACCACCTGGTTACTGCTTCTTCTAGGAAGGCCACACCCACCCTAGAGGTGCAGGGCTCTGAGCCCTGCTGCACATTAACTCCTTTCTGGCCTAGACCCCCTCCCCGCCTTCCTCTCTGGGCTTTGGCACACTTTCTCCCACTGCACCTTAGGCCTCTCTGCCTCTCACCTTCAGCTTAGTAACTTGCAGCGACAGTCAGGAATCACTGTATTCACTGAGGTTTATGCATTTACATAACTGACAAGGGTAAAGCTTGGGCTCACTCACTCTCAAAGAGCAGCTGCTGAGCTAGGTAGTTTTTGTGACTCAGATTTATTAAGGTATTATTTTACATACAGCAACATGTGTCCTTTTTAAATGTACTCTTCTACAAATTTTGACAAATATACACAGCCATGTGATCACCACCATAATCAAGATACAGAATATTTATTTCTACCTATTATATCTGGAATAGTATTTCATTATCTATGTCCATGTAGACTATCTCCTGAACATGCCCTACTGTAGTCAAACCTCTCCCCCACCTGAATCTCCTTGTCTCTATAGCATTGCCTTCCTCAGAATGCCATATCAATAGAATCAGACAGTGGGTAGTTCTTGTGACTGGCTTCTTTCACTTAACATAACGCACGTGAGATTTGACCATGCTGCTGCATGGAATCGGTAGTCCTTTCCTCTGTATTGATGAATAGAATTTCACTGTATGATGTACCACGATTTGTTGTTTCACTCATGGAATCTGCGTGGATTCTAGCTTTTGGTAATTATGAACGAAGCTGCTATAAACACTTGTGAGCATTTGTATGAAGTCACGTTTTGCATTCTCTTGGGTGACACCTAAGAGTGGGGTCGCTGGGTCGTATGGCTAGTGTGTGGCTCACTCTACAATGACCATTCGACCACTGCCAGTGTGCTCCCCGTGGTGGCTGTGCCGCTTCCCCTTCCACCCACAGTGTGGGAGAGTGCCAGCTGATCCACACCCACACCAGCACTTGGTATGGTCAGAATTCCTGTTTAGTCTTTCTGACACGTCTATTGGGTGTGCTGGGTATTTTAGCCTTTTAATGTAGTGTACAATTGGCTCTCAATTCTGTTAATTTTATGAGCAAATGGAAGCCTCACAATATACACACCCCAAGAAACAAGGTGACGATGATTGGTGTATTCCGACGTGGCCGTTTGACAGGATGCGTGCTCTCGCAATTGCGTTTTGTGTCAGTGGAAGCTCATCGCTAAGGAACAGAGGTTCGGTAGTTAGATGAACCCAGCTGGAACTCCATGCAAAGACCTGCTCACAGATGTTTATGGCAGCTTTGTTCATAATTACCAAATGCTGGAACCCACATGGACGTCCATGAGTGAATAAGCAAATCATGGTACATCAAACAATAAAATGCTACTCATCAATAAAAAGGAAATAATTACTGATCCATGCAGCAATATGGCTGAATCTCAAAGGCATTATGCTGAGTGAAAGAAGCCAGTCACAAAGACAGCCCGTCTCTTCTCATGGGTCGTGTGGGACTTTGGAGCAGTTATGCAGCTTCTGCATGGCAGCTTCCCTGTCCATCCAATGTGGAAAACTATCTTGACCTCAAAAGTAGGCATGCAAATGGGTGCCACCCTGACTGTCTCTGCAATGGGAATAGCAGTGTCACCTCTGAGGCTGCTGTATGGACTGTGACTGTGGGCCGAAAGGTGACCCTAAGGTGCAAGGTTCTGAACAAACATACATGATGGCTGGGGCTGGGAAGCAGGCAGGCGACAGTCATGACAGCAGGGAGAGATGGGACCCGAGAGAAGAGAGGTGTTTAGGGTAACACTGTGCTAGGAACTGCCTGGGAGTGAATCCACCCACAGAGAAGCTGCAGTGTGCACAAGTGTGCACCGTGCAGCACGTCTAAAGGCAGAGGCAAAGCTGGCTGCAGAGGTGAAGCAGAAAGGTCCTCTTCACTCAGCAGCCTTGCAGAGCTTCATTGAGCAGAGCGCCAGGGTGTGTGTCCCCTTCATCTGGCCACTTTGTTGCTGGCCCTTTGCTTTATCACCCTGTGGCACTCTTTCTGTGTCACACCTGCCCCCTTCTTTCTCTCTTTCTCATCTGAACTCTAAAGTACATATACTCCCACCCACCTGAGCACGGTGCCCAAGGGAAGGGAGTGGTTTGCTAGCACCGTTGCCCACAGTAGAATCTGGGTCCATTCCTCCACTTCTGTGTGGACTGCAGGGACACCTGGTTTGAATTGCTGACCTTTGAACTGCTGTCTTTACCCCTGCCCTTGGTGGGCCAGAGATGCAGGCAGCTGGGCATGAGAATGCACTTCCCTGAGGAAGAGCAGAGAGGCTCACCTGCCGCAGGAGGGTCCCACAGCCTTGCCTGCAATGGAATCTTCAGGAATACAAACACTTCTAGAACAAGTTCTCAGAAACATGGCATGGTTGGGCCTTCTCTGAAAGGGCCCCAGGTGAGGTGGGCCTGGCCAGACACCACCTCTTCTGAGAGCCTTAGCCTCTGAGAGAGGCCTTGGGCTGAGGCAGGAGGGCCAGCGCCAGTGTGTGGGGCCACGGCAGGGGGAGCCTCTGTGTGGCCACTATAGAGGGAGGGCATAACGGGTCAGTGGTTTGTCCTTCATCTTCTAAATGTGCAACTTCTGAACACCTACGGTGTATCAGGGGCCCTGAGAGAAAGATGATTTCTATCCTCAGAGTGAGCTGTTTGATAAGGGCGAGACGTCTGCCAGCACCCTCTGCCAAGGCATAAATGAGCTCCAGGGACACACAGGAGGCGCAAGCATGCAGGGAAGTGAGGCAGGGGTGGTGACTCCTCAGAGGACCAGGCAAGGGTTTCACAGTGGCAGGGTGGAGGTGGGTGGTGGGGAAGAGGAGGTAGGGCGGAGGGGGTAGGAGAGTAGGCACCAGCCCCCGAGGTGGGTTCCCACTGGGACACTGGGGGAAGACCCAGCCGCTGCCATCCTAAGCTTCTGCTAGTACCTGAGGCCCTGCCTTCCCACCAGGATTTAGTGAGGGCAAGTTTGCACAGGCCTGCAGTGGAATGACCTCAAGAACCTTCTGGGACAAGCAGGGAAGAAGGGAATGGAAAGAGAAAGAAGAGAGGAAGAGGAGAAGAAGTAGGAAGTGGGAAAGGTACAAAGAATTTATTTTCTATCACACCCTGAAAATTATTGCAAGCTACTTGAAATGTTCGATACCACATGCACACAAAGAAGCGACTGTCTAGATGCTTGACTTTCCACTCTGTGACCCCGTCTTTGATAATTCAGCCTTGAGATCAGGCAGCATCCCAGCAGACACAAAACTGCTGCAGGCCGTTTTCTTTCTGAGACTGGGAGCTGCGTGAAGGCAGAGGCTTGGTCCACCTTGCGCCCCGTGGTGGTGTCCTCAGAACCTCACAGGCACTCAGCCACTCAAAAATATTTGCTGAATGAATAAAATAAAGCTAAATATTAAGGGAGAGAAAAAACCCTGAAGATACTGAGTTTCCACCAATAATTGAAGACAAGATGATGTAGGAGGAACATAATCAATGTATGCTGAATGAATGGATACTTGGCCTAAAGGGAAATGCTGTGGGGTGAAGGTGAGCCTGGGGTGCTAGGTAGGGGCCATGGGATTCTCTGTTCTCAAGGGAAGATGCTCAGAACATTCCAGCTCTCCAACACAGCACAGAAATTTCACAGCACAGATGTCCTGTGCGATACTCCAGTTTCCAGGGGCCATCTCCTGACCCACCCACTGGTGTGTATGTGATGGGTTGGTTTTGTACCAAGGATCGTGTCCTTTACAGGAGAGATAAGGCTGTAGGCTGGGGTGGGGAGAGTGGTGACAACCATTCCCCAGGGCTAACTTTACCCCACATACTGACTTCTCCCATGGTGTTGTTCTGGATGGAAGAAATGTCCCCTGTCAAAAAGAATTATTCTGACACTTGTTAAAAATAGGCTTTATTTGGGATTGTTGCAGTAGGGGAGAGAGATTGAACTCAACTTTGAATATATCAGGGGCAAGTGGGAATTTATAGCCAGAAGGCAGGGTGAAGGAGTAGAGGGAAAATTATTGAGGAGTTTGGATAGGAATCGGGGTGGAGGAAGAGGACTTTGATCAGCTATCAAGGGTGGGGAGATTTTCATCAACTGAATTAGCAGGATTCTTTGCTAAAACTGGGCTTGGCCTGCCAAGGACAGACAAGGCCAAGGTCTAGGTGGAAAGAGGGCTCAGAAGAGCCTGATTAAAATTTTATCAAGGAGTCCTTGTCACCCTTGATGAGAGAAAGGCTTGCTTGAGGCACAGGTAGGCAAGGGGACCAAAGGGAAGGAATGGTTTGAGCAAAGCACTGTGGAGTCCCTCAGAGGTCTCTCTGGCTCCCAGGGAAATAAGCCAGTACTGTGGATTAGGGGAAAGGTAGACGAGGTGGCAGGGAAAAGCTGGACCCCAGGGATCCTAGTGTGTAGCTCAACGCAGGTGTTTTCCCAGTGGATAGAGGATATCCCTATAGGGTTCCAGCTGTGAGACCCCAGTGAGCCGCAGGCACTGCCACTCAGAAGGAGGAGCCTCAGAAGGAGGAGCCACAAAAGGCAGGGGCATGGCCTGGGGCAGGGCAGCAGCTCTGGGCCTGTAGAGATGGTGTCAGCAGCCAAAGGCAGATGTGCTTGGGAACCTTAAGGTGGAGAAGGAGGGCTGCCACTAACCAACAGGAGACATCCTGGGGACCGATGGGTCAGTGGAGGTGCCTGGGGGGACAGTGGTGGCCTTCAAACGTTCTGTGAGCTGGGCTAGAGCTGGAGAGTACTGAACTGCAGCTGTTGGGGCCTGTTCTTGGGTCAGACCCCACAAGGGTGCTTGGCCTTCTGGGGCTTGGCCTGCATCCCTGAAGTCCTGGAGAGTGATAACCTACAGTCAGGCTGGGGCCAAGGCCCAGCTCAGTGTTCATAATTAAGGACAGAGTCCATTACTTTCCCCAGACTGACCGTCCTATGGTGTCAGCGTGCATGAATGCTTTACTTTAAAAATCTATGTTTGAAAAAGGCAAGGCTTAGTGACATTTCTTCCCAGGTATTCCATTTCTGGGAACTTAGCCAAAGTAAATAATATTAAACAGAAAACAAGCTTTATACACAAAGATGTTTATTGCAGTAGTACTTATATGAGCGCAGAATTGCAAACAATCCAAATGTCCCACCACAGGGAATGATGGTTAAGTTGTTTCACAATCCACTCTGAACTATTTACTCAGCCATTAAAAGTGATGCTTACACACCCTATAGCAACAAGGAGAAATGTTGACAATGAGCAAAAAAGTGGGAAACATAACTGCATATATAGTATATCTGTGTGCACATAAATAAAAATTCAAGTATCTCTGTGTACAAGAAAATAAAATTCAAGATCTTCAGAGTTCTAATCGATTCAGATGTTCCTCTGTTAAGCAGGAAACCTATCTGTCCCACACTCCACTCCCTAACTCCAGATCATACTCTACAAGGTAGCACCCCTGCATGGCTCAGGTCAATACACATGTCATTGAGGCACGTGGCCAGTAAGGACACTTGCTTGCACCAAGTGGCCCCGACAGGCTGCACTGGTCAGTATGAGTTAGGCGGTACACAGTAACAACCAACCATGAAATGACAGGGGCTCCAAACAGCGCAGTTCTATTCCTCACTCAGGTTGCATGTCCAGAGTGGCTCAACTGGGCACTCTGCTCCTCACTGTCCTCACTCAGAATGCAAGCTGCTGGGCCTAGAGGTTTGTGGGTCCCCCTTGCAGATTGTAGAGGGGCGGGAGATGTAAAGAGGCTCCCATCCATAACTAAATGCTCCATTCCGGAGGCAGCTCATATCACTCCCATTCATACTCCACTGGCCAAAACCAGTCACATGGCCTTCCCCGCGGAGAAGGCTAGACTGCTCTGTGCTAGGAAGGAGAGGGGGACTGGCCACCTCAGAGCAGCACCACTGGCCACCACAGGGGCCTGGTGTGAGATGAGTGCCACCAGGAGATCCCTCGAGAAAATTTCCTGGTGCCTATGGCTCAGTGTCACCCTTCAGTACCCTGACCATGACCTGAGGAAGGTAACACCAGACATGAGGTCCCAGACACACCTTGAAACCACAGCAAATGATTCCCCTGCCATCCTTATTTTCTGTTTTCCAGCTTCAAAATGGAGATATTTACCTTCTACAAAATTATTGTTCCTGGGGCACTTTACAGAGTGGGCAGCATGTTCACGCCCAGACAGCCCAAGAGCCACGCCTGCTGCGGAGCTACAGGGCCACGCCCAGCGAGCCTCGCCATCCAGGCTTACTCTCCCTCCAGAGCTAGCTCCCTGTCTGCAGGGACCAGCCATTCCCCAGAAAAGAAAATAAAGTTCTAATCAGAAGTAGTGAGGATTAGTTCACTAAGCTTTATTTCATTCTTGGCACTGTTAGGATGACAAGGTTTAAAAATAAATGAATGAGTAAAACAGAAGCAAGATGAAAATGTTTGTAACCAAAGCACCATGTCTGTGAAAGCTGAGGAGTCTGGCTCTGAGTCTCTCTTTCTCTCTGTCTCTCTGTGTGTGTTTCTTTCTTTCCTTGTCTCTCTCTGTGTCTATCTGTCTCTCTCTCCCTCTCTCCTTCTCATTGGTCCCACCCCTGTCCCACATCCATGATAGTAATGGATTTATTTTTGCTTCGACGTTAAGTTGTCAGCATGATGATTAATTTTTCCTGTCAAACATGCTTGAACTGAGATACATCTCTGCCCACTGTGGTGCCAGGCTGAGTTCTGAGAGATTTATCAGAAGGAGGAACCTGGGGGTGGAGGGGGCCATGTTAGTTTTGGATGGCTGTAAACCTCAGTGGATTGAAACAACACAAGCCTGTCATCTCAGTTTCCAGGGACCAAGATTCCAGGTGCAAGTGGGTGAAGTCCTCTGCCCAGGGTCATTCCTGGGCTGAAATCCTGGTGACAGCCGGCTGGCTCATTCCAGTGATTGGCAGAATCCAGCACCTTGTGGTGATAGTCCCTGCTTTCTTTGGGACTGTCAACCAGAGTCCATACTCAGCTGCTAGAGATCTGGCAGGCAGTGCTGGCCCTGTGGTCCCCTCCACAGTGTGGCTACTTGCTTTCTCCCAAGCCAGCAGGAAAACTTTGAAGGTGTCTCCTTTAAAGCCTCACTTAATAAAGTCATATCCACCTAGGATAATCTCCCTTTTTATTAAATCAAAGCCAAGAAATCAAGGACTTTAATTCTATCTGCCCAGGCCCCTGTGTAGGAAACTGTAACCTGACTGCAAGGGTGATTCCGTGGCATATTCACGGGTCCTGTCCACGGCCCAGGGAAAGAGATTATATGGGTGTCTACATGCAGGGGCAGGAATCTTGGGGCCATTTTAGAGTCTGCCCACCACAAGGGTCCCCTCTTCCAAGGTCATTGGATTCACAGTTAGAAGAGCCTCCAGATCAAACACACTAAGCTGTCCTGGGCAGCTGCAAAGAGAGCTCTTCTTTTTTGCAAGGAGAGCTCTTCTTTCTGGTTTGGATGCCCTTGGTCAGGAGAGGGGCCTTCTGCAGTTCCCAGGGCAGAGGGTTGGAGCAGGCAGGAGACGGATTTCTCATTTGCTAGCTCTGTTCTTCTTTCCCTGTGCACCTTCCTAAGAAAGTGCAAGGGCCGGGGAGCAGAACAGCCTGTGGGAGGGCAGGGTTGGGGGATTAGGGCAATGCCACACACAGAGGGGCAGCAGACCTCGGACCCCTGGGGCAGCCACACTAATATTTTCTTCTCCCCAGTCGGGGGGAAGCAGAGGGCAGGGGGCCAGGAAGTGATAGCAGATGTGTGTGGGGCCTTGGCACACAGCGTGAGGGGTGTCAGAAAACCCTCCCCACTTTGGAACCAGATGCCCTGGCCTCAGTCCAGGGGCCGTCACTCAGAGGCATGGCCCACTCAACTCCCTGGCAGCAGGGCTTCCGAACAGGGACCACAGCCCAGTAACCAGAATTTGGACCTCTGATCGTAAGGCTGAAAACCCATATGGGACCTAAAAGTCAACTCTGAGTCTGAGGGACCATCCTTGGGTTGGTGTTGGGAACTTGGGTGTTCTCTCGCTGGGGCAAGTCACTGAGCCTGCCTGAGCCTCAGTTTCCACCTTAGAATATGGGGATGGGTGCAGGATGGAGAGAGACCTTTATAAGAGCCAGTTTTCTGATGGCCACATATAGTTGATGTGTGCTTTTTGCTCTGGAGACCACACTGGAGATCCATGTGGCAGGGGCTTGCTCTGCTCCCCTGGGGAGAAGCCGAGTTGGCCTGAGCCTGTTTGAAAGGTCGATCTCTCCTCTGCCTGCCTGTGTCTGCCATCTCTCACACACACAGTTGCAACAGCCTTCGCCAAACAGAGTCAAGGAAACCAAAGATGACCATCAGGAGATGCTGGCACCACACTTCCTGTACAGCCTGCAGAACCACGAACCAAACAACACTCTTCTCTTTATAAATTACCCAGCCTCAGCTATTCCTTTACGGCAATGCAAATGGACTAAGACACCTTGGATAAGCCAGAACTCTACTCTGAGCCTCAGTTCCCCATTTCAAAATGATTAATTTGGGATGGTCCTACAATATCCACTATGCAGCCTAAGGTCTAGGAATAAGCCCCCTTGATTCTGGGGCAATCTGCTGTGATTTTTTTTCTTTTTTTTGAGACAGAGTCACTCTGTTGCCCAGACTTAAGTGCAGTGGCACTATCTGGACTCACTGCAAACTCCACCTCCCAGGTTCAAGCGATTCTCCTGCCTTAGCCTCCCACGAACCTGGGATGACAGGTGTCCACCATGATGCCCAGCTACTTTTTGTATTTTTAGTAGAGATGGGGTTTCACCACATTGGCCAGGCTGGTTTTGAACTCCTGACCTCAGGTAATCTGCCCACCTTGGCCTCCTAAAATGCTGGGATTACAGGCATGAGCCACCGCTCCCGGCCCCTTTTTAAACTTAAGTTGTCTAGCGCCAGTACTTAGTGGGCCTCAATATTTCTCTTACTGAAATAATGAGAAGGTCTCTGGGGAAGCCCCTCAGGCTGGGTAAGGATGGAGGGTCAGCAAGAGCAGACGGCGTATGAGAGAGTCCACCAGTGAAGGCAACCTCCCGAGGCAAGCAGGGGTCTCTGCCTGAGGCTTCCCAGGGCCTCTGCCCACTGGACACTTCTGTCTACGCTGCAGCCCATCTCCTTGTCATCTGCATGGAGTCTCTGGGGGGTTTCTGGGGCCTGTGCAGGGGGTCCAGTACAATGCTCACCTAGGGGCTGTGGGGCAGACACAGCTGAGCTGTGATGCAACATGTGTGGACCAGAAATCCCACCCCTGGCTTCCTGGCCTGGCATTGCTGCTGTGGGACCTGGGGACCGCTGCCTGTCTTTCCAAAGTCTCGGTTTCCTTCTCTGGAAAATGGCCACTGAAACCAGTTTCTCCTGGGTAGACTGGGAATTAACCAATCCAGAATGGACTGATTTTGTGGGCTAAATTGTGACCCTCCCCTTAAACAAATTCATATGTTGAAGTCCTAAACTCCAGTGCCTCAGAATGTGACTGTATGTGGAGATAAGGCCTTTCAAGAGGTGTTGAGGTTAAGATGAGGTCAGTAGGGTGAGTCCGAATCCAATATGACTGGCATCCTTATAAGAAGCAATTAGGGCTGGGTGCGGTGGCTCGCACCTGTAATCCTAGCACTTTGGGAGGCTGAAGCGGGAGGATCACCTGAGGTCAGGACTTCGAGAGCAGCCTGGCCAACATGGTGAAATCCCGTCTCTACTAAAAATACAAAGATTAGCCTGATGCAGTGGCGCATGCCTGTAATCCCAGCTACTTGGAAGTCTAAGGCACGAGAAAAAGCCCAGGAGGCAGACGTTGCAGTGAGCCGAGAATGCACCACTGCACTCCAGCCTGGGTGACAGAGCAAGAATCTGTGCCCCCCTTCAAAAAAGAAGAAGTGATTAGAACACAGATGGGTACAGGGTAAGACCGTGTGAAGGCACAGAGAGAAGGCGGCAACTTCAAGCCAAGGAGAGAGGCTTCAGGAGAAAGCTCCCTGCTGACACCTTGATCACGGGCTCCAGAGCTCCAGAATCGTGAGAAAATAAATATCTGTGGTTTAAGGACAATCTGGGTGTTTTGTATTAGCACACTAATAGACAGCAGACTGGTTCTGGTTTTTTTTTTTTTAATATATATACTTTTTATTGCATTTTAGGTTTGAGGGTACATGTGAAGAACATGCAAGATTGTTGCATAGGTACACACATGGCAGTGTGATTTGCTGCCTTCCTCCCCATCACCTATATCTGGTATTTCTCCCCATGCTATCCCTCCCCAACTCCCC
>PVKV010003546.1:58670-142676 GCA_004027835.1 Alouatta palliata | reverse complement strand
CAAGCAATTCTCCTGCCTCAGCCTCCCGAGTAGCTGGGACTACAGGCGTGCGCCACCACGCCCAGCTAATTTTTGTATTTTTAGTAGAGACGGGGTTTCACCATGTTGACCAGGATGGTCTCGATCTCTTGACCTCGTGATCCACCCGCCTCGGCCTCCCAAAGTGCTGGGATTACAGGCGTGAGCCACCGCGCCCGGCTGAAACCCCATCTTAAAAAATAAATAAGTAAATAAATAAATAAATAAAAAGGAAAAAAATTATTCAAGTCTCAAGACAGGCAAAAGCTGCTTTCAGGTGATTGGCTTGGGAGAAGAATGGTACTTCTGCTGCTTGGGATTTTATCTTCCCCTCTACTCCAGTGTCACAGAGCCTGTGATGTGCTCTCACTGAGGTGCTCAGCACGGCAAGGAGGGCTGTGGACCCTCGGGTTGAGAATCATTGCACTGTGGCATTCAGTACTTTCTAGAAGCCATTAATGCTACAGGTGCTCGTAGTATATAGTCTGCTCTTCTACAGCCCGTCGAGGATGTGGCTTAGTCAACGAATTTGTAACATTGGATTTGCATTGTTGTAAACACACTTTTTTCCTGTGACCACTGATAGATAGCAAAATCAGTTTGGGCCCATGGAGACTTCAGTTAATTGGTTCATTTGAGGCTTAGCCCTGGACATACTTGTCACCAGTCAAGATAACTTGCCACGTGCAATACAACCAGACCAGGGGTCCCCAATCCCCAGGCCTAGGACGGGTATTAATCCTACTGTTCGTGGCCTGCCAGGAACTGGACATCGCGGGAGGAGGTAAGTGGCAGGTGAGTGAGCTCCACTCGGCATTAATTCTCATACATGCGACTGCACACGTGAGGGATCTGGGCTGCATGCTCCTTACGAGAATCTAATGCCTGATGACCTGAAGTGGCAGTTTCATCCCAAAACCATTCCCCTCCGTCATGGGAAAATTCTTTATGAAACCGGTCCCTGGTGCCGAAAAGGTTGGGACAGCTGAGCTAGACTTAACAGTATTTTCCAAGAAATTCGAGCCTTAAAACTTGGTTCAAGATTTCAAGGTAGGTTGTTAGAAATCTGTGTGTTGAAATCTAAGGTTGAGTTCTGCTAAGGTTCACGTAGACAACCTGCTGGAGAGAGCTTTGGTCTGAGTGGGGCCTGTGGGAAGCTTCTCTCCTGACTCTTTGGTCATTACCTGTGCGACCACTTCCTGGGCTGTGTGGTTTGGGTGATCTCAGGTTTTTTCTGTCTATAAAGCTATGTACTTTTTCTGCCATCACTGACTTGTACAAAGGTATTCGCTCTCCTTCCATTCTGAAGCTCTTTGAAAGCTTGTTTTCCTTTTAAGTATCGTCTCTACTAAGGTTTCCAGATAAAATACGGATACTGGGCATGTTGCCTTACACCTGTGGTCCCAGCTACTTGGAGAATGTGGGGGCTGAGGCAGGAGGATCACTTGAGCCCCGAAGTTGAGGCTATAGTGAGCTGTGTTTGTGCCACTGCACTCCAGCCTGGACAACAGAGCAAGACCCTGTCTCAATATAAAAATAAAGTATCAACTATCATTATATAAGAAAAAAGAGAAAAAAACAGAAGACACAGGATGCCCAGTTAAACTTGAATTTCAGATAAACATTTTTCCGAGATGGAGTCTCACTCTGTTGCCCAGGGAATTGTGCAGTGGCGCAATCTCAGTTCACTGCAACCTCCGCCTCCTGCGTTCAAGTGATTCTCCTGCCTCAGCCCCCAGAGTAGCTGGGATTACAGACAGGCACGTGCTGCCATGCCTGGCTAATTTTTGTATTTTTAGTAGAGATGAGGTTTTGCCATGTTGGTCAGGCTGGTCTCAAACTCCTGACCTCAGGTGATCTGCCCACCTTGGCCTCCCAAAGAGCTGGAATTACAGGTTTGAGCCACTGCACCCAGAACAATCTTATTTTTTAGAATTATACTCCAAATATTGCATGGGATATATTTAGACTAAAAAAATTGCTTTTGTGGCTGGGCACTCTGCCTCACACCTATAATCCTAGCCCTTTATGATGCGGAGCAGGGTGGATCACCTGAGGGTGGATCATCAGAGACCACCCTGATCAACATGGCGAAACCCCATCTTTATGAAAAACATAGAAACTAGCTGGGCTTGGCACATGTCTGTAGCCCCAGCTACTCGGGAGGCTAAGGCATGAGAATCACTTCAACTCTAGAGGTAGAGGTTGCAGTGAGCCAAGATCACGCTGCTGCACTCCAGCCTAGGTGACAGAATGACTCTGTCTCAAAAAGAAAAAAAAAAAAAAAAAAAAAAAACCCAAAACCCTTGCATATCTGAAAATTCAAAAGTAATTGGGCATCTTGTATTTCTGCTTGCTAAATCTAGCAACCCTACCCTCTGCTCCCACTTCTAGTATCATTTTATAGTACATCTGGCATACAGTCTGTTTGGATCCTACCTAATGGTGGAATATTTTGAGGAGCCTCTGACTCATCTGAATTAGGACCATGAACAGTTACATCGGTTGGGAGTACCAGCTTGACGTCTGCATATGGGAACTCCTGGATCCCCGTGGGTAAGTGCGAGGAAGTGCTCCTCTTCCACTTACTAAGCCATTTCCCAGGGGCTCAAGGGTATGTATAGGAGGAAGAGGGCGAGTCAGGCATGCTAACAAGCATTCTCGGTTGGTATTAGCAGTTCAGAGTAGAGTTCTAAGGCTGTGGTTGTCAGGTTTTGTATCAGAATTGGCCTGACTGCTGGGACCAGACTTGGACACAGTAGGTCTCGCGGGGTGCCCAAAAGCTTGCCTTCCTAAAATCTGACAGCCTCCTAATCAGGGAGCAGTCAGAAAGGGATTCTGAGCTTGAATGTATTTCGGAATCACCTGGGGTCTTGGGAGATGCAAATGCTGGTTCAGAGGCCTGGCGTTCTCATAGTGAGCATTTTTGTTTTGAGATTGAGTCTCACTCCCGTCATGCAGGCTGAAGTCATGCATGCTGGAGTGCAGTTGGGTGAACTCAGCTCACTCACTGCAGCCTCCACCTCCCAGGTTCAAGTGATTCTCCTTCCTTAGCCTCCTCAGTATGCTAGGATTATATACAGGCATGAGCCTGAGTGTGGTGGCTCACGCCTATAATCCTAGCACTTTGGGAGGCAGAGGCAGGTGGATCACTTGAAGTCAGGAATTCAAGACGAGACTGGCCAACATGGCAAAACCCTGTCTCTACTAAAAATACAAAATTTAGCCAGGTGTGGTGGCAGATGCCTGTAATCCCAGCTGTGCAGGAGGCTTGAGGCAGGATTAATCGCTTGAACTGGAGGGGGAGGTTGCAGCGAGCCAAAATTGCGCCACTGCACTCCAGCCTGGGTGACAGAGTGAGACTTGGACTGCCTATCTATACTTCAGTTTCCATTCTGGAGTGTGTCAAAGAAAGCTTTTCTCTGGGTAAAGACTGAAAACATTGTCAGCTCCACCTGTCATGTCACTGGGATGAGAATCCAGGAGAAACTATCGTATTGAGCTGAGGCGACAGTGATGATCACTGGGGTAATCTGAGGTGTACTGAAGCGCTGAGCTCTGTCCCAGTCAGACACTGCAAGGCAGGTTTTTGTGACAGCCCTAAGCTGATGTTGAGGTGCTCCAAAGTTCATTCTGTGGCTTTTCTGGCTGGAGGCAGGGATGGAGCTGCTGGTGCGTATTCGATGGAATTGAGGGAGACAGTGCGAGTGGAATGATGCAACGCGGTTTGGGAGCAGATAGAACTTTATTGAGGTTATGAATATGTTCTAGTTGAAACTGGAAGAATAAGTGGTTATGAATCTGTGGCTTTGGCAACCCTTATTAAGCATCTCTAGGGTGCCATGATGGGCATCACAACCGTTTCCTGCAATGTGTTTCAGAGTTTCAGAGCTTATTTGATGTAGCTTCTGATTCCTAACTTCTGAGTCACATCAGAGGCCAAACTTCAATGCTTTTGGAGAGAGCCAGCCCCACGCAGCCTCAGTTGGGAAGGGTAATACTGACGTGTATCTTGACAGCACATAATGATTGCTGGTTCTTCTAGATTCCTCTACTCTTGCAAGAACTGGTGTAACATGATTCTAAACCAGGCCTATGCAGAGCACGAGAGTTCTTGACCAGCAATGCAAACCAGTGGCATAGATTTCAAATACTGTGTATAGGCGGACTCTAGCCCATATGAAGACTGGAGGGCATCTGGGGGGATGTGGCCCTCCAAGGAATGGTATCTTGGTTATGCGAGATCACCAAGATACCAGACCTGTTTTATGAGAATTCTCAGGTCACTGCTGGATTTGTGGCTAATAAGAGGCCAGGCACAGTGGCTCACCCTGTAATCTTAGGACTTTGGGAGGCCGAGGTGGGTGGACCAGCTTGAGGTCAGGAGTTTGAAACCAGCCTGGCCAACATGGTCAAACCATGTATTAGCTCGGTATGTAGTCCCAGCTACTCGGGAGGCTGAAGCAGAAGAATAGCTAGAACCTAGGAGGTGCAGGTTGCAGTAAGCCAAGATTGCACCACTGCACTCCAGCCTCGATGACAAAGTGAGAGTCTGTCTCAAAAAAAAAAAAAAAGCACGGCTCTGTAGTTAGTTCGTAAGCAAGGGCAAGCTCATCAAGGACTTAGAGACGGTTGATGGGGATGCTATGGTGGGAAACATGGCCGGGCACCAGGAAGTTAAGATGAGGTCCCAAGAGTCCTGAAGGCATACAGTCCCAGGGCATGATTCTCTGCAGGGCTGAGGATAGCAGCTACAAGTCTACAGGCAGTGACAAATGACCTCCGAGAGTCCATCAGAGCCAACTTTGAGTTGAAGGAGAAACCTTTTATTGGCACAGGCATTCCTTAACTTGATAGAGGAATTTTTGAAAAACAGTAAAAGCTGGTTTCTCCTACACTAGTTCTATGGTGGTAGTGGAGATCAGGGTCAGAAACAAGTTTCGTTTTGAGCCATGCCATTAGGAGGCAATTTGTAAAGTAGCACAGGTCTCCTAACTGTTTAACTCCTTCATCCACATGATTAGCAGAGTGCACAAAAAAATTCTATTAAAAAAGAATCATGCTGAGGACAAGATCAGAGTTTCTGACACTGCAAAGCTCGACAGATGCAGGGGCCCTGGGAGAATGTGGCGTTCTCCAAAGGGCTCCCAATACCATCTGTCCTCTGATGTTGTAGCAAATGTAGAAAGCTACTTGCTTAGAGGTACTGCTGATGGGGAAACTTACATCCTGTTTGTCTTGCTCCCGGAGACGGATGGATCAGGGATGGGGCCAGTCAGCTGGGGCAGCAGGCAGTCCCTACAGCACTAGTCATGGGGAAAGGAGCTCCGTGCTGGCAGCAGTGGCTCACATGGCCTAACTAACTGTCTACACGGCAGCCATCAGTCCACTGAGCAGGCTGGGAGGTAGCCGGGACTTGGATGAGTCTCCTTGGAAGACAGCTCTAATGGTTGACGTGAGGTTTGGCCAGTCCAGTCCTTCAGGCCCTGTATCTATCTTACATGGACTCAAAGATTAAAAGACATTTCTACCCCCATCCCTGACTGTGTGCAGGGAAAACTCCCCCAGGACAGGACCACAGCAGATTATATCTTTCGCCAGTACTGATCGGTGCGTGGAATTCCAGCCACCACTTCTGATTCAATTCCACAGTGATCCTGTCCTCTGAGGATTTTAAAGAAGCCTGGGAATAAAAAGTGAGGTGCTTTTAAAATGTGACAAAGGTCAGTATATTCAGACTCATCCCTAAAATATCTGGGAGTAAGTCCCTAATCCCTGACAGCTCCTGCTGTTTGCTCAGTAGCACAGCCTTCACACCATGAAGCTTCTGGAGGCAGCCATGGGGCACACCTCCCCTTAAACCTCCTCCCCATCCTGGCCTCTGGCATTTAGGAGGCGCTCACAGCCTGGCCTTAGATCCACAGGTGGAGGCTGTGCAGAGAAGGTAGGACAGAGAAAGCCAAGATGGCAGCTGTGCGTGGCTCCCAGTTCCCCACCACTCACCGTTGTCACCCCAGTCAGTGTTCCAGGAGTTGCCAACCAGCCAGTATGGCGTGCCGTTCTCAACACCCCAGCCCAGGATGCGGATGGCATGACCGCCCATCATCTCGCCGGTGACATGCTGGTATACTCCTGAGACGGTAAGAAACGGTCAGAAGTGAGACCCGGCCACTGCCCCGTGCCCCACAGCACCCCTCACGTTCAGCTGGCTACCCTCTGAGCAGGAGAAACTAAGGGCTTGTCAAAAGGGTTACATGGTTTAAAGAGTTTTAAGGCTGGGTGCAGTGGATCACGAGATCAGGAGTTCTAGACCAGCCTGACCAACATGCTGAAACGCTGTCTCTACTAAAAATATAAAAATTAGCCAGGCATGGTGGCGTGCACCTGTAGTCCCAGCTGTGCAAGAGGCTGAGGTTGCAGTGAGCTAACATCGGGCCACTGCACCCCAGTCTGGGCAACAAGTTTTAAAATAGCTGCTCTGGGTACACCCTGCAGAGGACGGAGGAGAGAAGGGAGGGCTGGTGGCGGCCAATGCTAGCTGACAGGAGAGATGCCAGCTAAGGTGCTCAGCACTGCCCAACCAGGCTCTCCCCTGGCAGGAAAATCACTGTCAAAGTAGAAATGCATTTTTTAACAATATGGGCGAGGACTGTGCTAAGAACCACCATCTTTACAGTAATTTTTTTCTTGCTGGAATTTTTCTTTGTCAAACTGTTTTTCTAAGATCTGAGACCTTTGGAGTTTCCAATCTAGCAAAATATTAATGAGACTCAGCAAAGACTGCTTCTGCAGCAAGAGTTTTTTTTTGAGACGGAGTCTTGCTCTGTTACCCAGGCTGGGGTGCAGTGGCCTGATCTTGGCTCACTGTAACCTCCGCCTCCTGGGTTCAAGCGATTCCCCAGCCTTAGCCTCCTGAGTAGTGACTAGCTGGGGACTACAGGTGCACACCACTACGACTAGCTCATTTTTTGTATTTTAGTAAGAGATACATAGGGTTTCACCATGTTGGCCAGGATGGTCTTGATCTCATGATCCGCCCATCTCAGCCTCTCAAAGTGTTGGGATTACAGGGGTGAGCCACCGTACCTGGCTATTGGAGCAAGAGATTTCTAAGACAGTACTTGGGGGTAGAGACTGTCCAGATTCCTTGGTTCGAGTCCCTACGGCATCGCCCAGGGCAACATCCTCCCTGTGTGTTCATGCACTAGGTCGAGACATGATCTACATGTTTGCAAAGGCACAGATGAATAAAAT
The DNA here is from genome assembly GCA_004027835.1 of Alouatta palliata. Taxonomy (NCBI): domain Eukaryota; kingdom Metazoa; phylum Chordata; class Mammalia; order Primates; family Atelidae; genus Alouatta; species Alouatta palliata. The sequence goes on along the minus strand of PVKV010003546.1, from coordinate 135,404 downwards.
GTGTCACCCGGTGCAGACAAGGAAGACCCGCGTTAGAAGAACACGCTGGGAAAGAACGGAACGCGATGCCAGCAAGGGCAGGTGGGGCCAGCCGCCAGCAAGGGGACGCCTCCGCAGACACCACTTGTGAGCTGGCTTCTAAGGGATGGGAAAGAACTAGCCGAGATGCCCTGGGACAGGCCTCCGGAATTCTCTGTGCATGACACCGATGAAAGGCAGATGGCCCGGAAGGTGGACAGAGAACTGTCAGGAGCCAGCCTGGTCCACAGAGTGAGTGAGCCCAGGCAATAGGCCCCACACAGCCCTCTCCCCAGCCCCTCACCTGCCTGCCCCAATCAAGTCCTGCTGGCCTACCTGAACCCACCTTGGCATCTGGGCTCACCTCCCCTGACCCCCACCCGCTGCTGCTGTCAGACATCAGCACGTACCTGACTTGTACAGCAGGAAGTCCGAATACACAGAGAAGGCTCCCTCCACAGGGCCGTTTTTGTAGATCTCGGCCATGATGTCCCTCTCGCTATTGGAGACGCTGTAGGAATTGTATCCTGGAAAATGGACAGAGCCAGGGGTTGGGGAGGGCAGTGACAGTGCCTCCTGCTGCGCCAGTCACTAATTTCTGGGGGCCTCCAGGGGAAGACTGTGCGTCAAAGAGACCTGCCCAGCCAGGGGGCTCAATGCAGGCTCCCTGGAGGAAGTAAGGAAGGGGCTAAGGCTGGAAGCTCAGGAGGGAGAGAAGGGAGCAGTGAGCACGAGGCCCCGGAAGAGGCCAAGGTACCCAGGACTCCAGGACATGCCATTCCCTTATAAAAAGACGGCTTTGGTCCCTTCCAGCTGGGAAGGGCTGAGGGTGAGTTCACGGTGGAACAGGCAGGTGTGCTGCCGCTTCACTCCCCTGCCCGTCTCCATCCTAGGGCTCCTGGGCCCTACCCTCTTCCCTGCAGCAGCTCCCAGGCCGTGTCGGCCCTTACCGTAGTGCTTGTCCTGCTTGTAGGTCGGGCTGTAGCCAGGCTCGCAGCTCTTGCTACACTTGGGGGTGTCACCCTCCCCCGTGCATGGGGGCCGGGAGCCGTTGACATGGTGCTCACAGGGAGGGATGGAATAGGGTCTGCACCCTAAGGGGACCCGGAGAAAGCAGAGTCAGCCAACAGCCCCCACCAAGAAGCCCCGCCGGGCCGGGCAGGCCTAGAGTAAGGCCAACCAGGTGCGTGCAGCACAGACGCCAGGCAGATCCTGCCACAGAGGCCTGCGCGCACCCTTCACCCGGCCCTGTCTCAACATCCACTTTATGAAAGCAAATAAAGCTACAATGATTTCACTGCGTGAACAATCCAGCTGGCCAGAAAGGGGGTGAGGGCACACACTCACCTACATGGGAATCATAGAGGCCACCAGAAACCAGGCCTTTTCTCGTCCAGAAGTTCCAAGCTTCGGCAGGATAGCCGCCGTTACAGCTGAAAAGAGCCTCTCATGAAAGCTCTGTGAGAAGCACAAGCTACCTACTGCGTGGACACCACATGCCCAAGCTCACTCCTGCACCGGCCCCCACCTCCAGCAAGCAGTGCAGCAGCCCTCCCAGACCCCAAACCCTCCAGGGGACCCTCACTAGATACAGAAGCCTTGCAGGGAATCACCCCACTCCCACCACTGCCCATGACGATCCTCGGGAAGACACAGGCTCTCGTGTCACACCAGACCCAGCTCTAAGCGCCCTTCCGGGGCAAGCAGCGATTCTCAACTCAGCAGACACTGAGCTTCCCTGAGGCTCTCAGCCCGTGACTCTCAATTCACTGGGCTGGGGAGAGGCCCAGGCACGTGTTTTGAAGCCTTCCAACATTTCTGATCTGCAGCTGTGGGCAAACACTACTGCAGAACCGCAGCCAGCAGGAAGCTAGGTGCCAGCACCTGAGGCGCCATCCTAATTCCACATAGGAAATGCCTCAAGGTTTCCCCAGGCAGGCAGAAGGAACCAGCATGACACAAAGCAGGCCAGGGGTCAGACATGTCAGCACATTTTTTGAGACCGTCTGTTGTGCCAGGATGCCACCCCTCACACCCTGCAGAGCCAGCCTTGGCTCAGGGACCTTCCAGGAAGCGGCAGCCAGACCAGGCCCCTGCCAGACTCCCAGAGTCTCCCCAAAACACTTCTGACTCACTGGAGTCCCAGGCAAAAAGTCACTGTCCCCTGAGAAGGCCGGGGCCCCAGGTCTCGGCATTAAACCCACCCTGGATGTGCAGGTGACTCACCCGTCCCCACACATGCTCCCGCAGCAGGTGAGCAGGTCCTCCGCCGACACCTCCACGCTGACGTGTGCGTTGGTGTGGATGCAGATGCGGTCAGAGATGGCTTCCACAGCCCCGAAGGCCTGGAGGAACGAGCCCCACCCAGTGAGGCCACCATGTCCAGGCTGGGCCCTCGCCAACAGTCCCCTCCAAGGCCCACGGGCACCTCGGACCTTCTGGGCAGGTGATCTCAATACAGGGGAGGCTCCTGGGCTTCAAACTGTTTTTTTTTTTTTTTGGTAGAAGGGGGGTCTTGCTATGTTGGCCAAACTGCTCTTCAACTCCTGGGCTCAAGTGATTTGCCCACCTCGGCCTCCCAACGTGCTGGGATTAGAGGCATGATGAGCCACTGTGCCAGGCCAACTCAGCTTTTAAAGCAAGAGAACCACCCCTGTGAACCTCCGCCTGGGAACTTGGTTCATTTCTGAAATGCATAAAAAGTGTAGTCTTAGTTTGTGTGTGCATGGTTTTGTTTTTTGAGATGGAGTTTCAGTCGTTACCCAGCTTGGAGGGCAGTGCTAGTCTTCTGCCTCAGTCTCTGGAGTTGCTGGGATTATAGGCACCTGCCACCACACCTAGCTAATTTTTGTATTTTTAAGAGATCGGGATTTCACCATATTGGCCAGGCTGGTTTCAAACTACTAACCTCAGGTGATCTGCCCCTCTCAGCCTCCCAAAGTGCTGGGATAACAGGTGTGAGCCACTGTGCCTGGTAGTGTTTCTCAACAAAAAAAAACACAGCTCACCCAGAAAATAGTGTGTTATCCACTTGTAGGAGGTCCCTAGGAGTCAAAGTCATAGAGAAAGTAGAGTGGGGATCACCAGGGGCTGGGGGATGAGTGTTAATGGGGACAGAGTTTCCATCTTGCAAGCTGAGAAAGAGTTCTGGGGACAGATGGTAGTGATGGCTGAGCAACGCTGTGAATATCCTTAATGCCACAGAACTGTACACTTGAAAATAGGTGCCGGGTGCGGTGGCTCACACTTGTAATCCCAACATTTTGGGAGGCCAAGAAGGGCAGAGCACCTGAGGTCAGGAGTTTGAGACCAGCCTGTCCAACATGGCAAAACCCCGTCTCTACTAAAAATACAAAAATTAGCTGGGTGTGGTGGTACATGCCTGTAGTCTCAGCTACTGGGAAGGCTGAGGCAGGAGAATCAATTGAACTCAGGAGGCAGAGGTTGCAGTGAGCTGAGATCCCACCACTGCACTCCAGCCTGGGTGACAAAGCAAGACTCCATCTCCCAAAAAAAAAAAAAAATTGCTAAGATTATTACATTTCCTGTTATATGTATTTTACCACAATTAAAAGACAAAATTAAGAGGGCTCGCTCACATTGATGGGATGCTTTCTTGAAGCAAGCGGAGTAGCAGTGAGGGCACCTGGTATTTGCAGATGGGGCTTCACCGCCTGCACACGTGGACTAGCAACCTGCAGGAGGCTCTACCCACACTCTGCCTAACTCTTGCAAGAATTCATGCGCTGAGGAATCGTGATTTTTACACGGATGGAAACGGACTCGGGCAGTTTCTATAACTTGCCTTGTCAGAGTGGGCCCCAGCCTGAATCCCCCATGCCTCCCCACTCCTGCTCCCTTGCTCTCCAGTCCTCCCCGGCCGGCAGAGGCTTACCCAGCAAGAGCCGCAGGACCCCTGGTCTCTGATCTCCTTGATGGTGGGACACTGTGGCCACTGTTCCCGTGCGTCGAAGCTTTCAGGCAGATTCAGGTCCTCAGCAAACTGAACTCTGGATAAAGGAAAGCTTTCATTACAAGCTCTCATCCTACAACTGCCTCCCCAACCCCTGCAAAGGCCACTGGGCGGTTTAAGAGCAGTCACTGTGGCTGGGCCACACTCCCCTAGAAAGGAAGTGAACACCAGACATGCAGAGAAAGCTGCAGGCAGGTGGCCCTGGGGATTCCATAAAACAAGGAAATTCTGTGGCTCAATGCAACTTGAGATTTATTGTTTTGGGGACAGTTTTACTCTGCCGTCCAGGCTGGAGTGCAATGGCATGATCTCTGCTCACTGTAACCTCCGCCTCCTGAGTTCAAGCAAGTCTCGTACCACAGCCGCCTGAGTAGCTGGGATTACAGGCATCCATCACCACGCCCGGCTACTTTCTGTAGCTGTAGCAGAGGCAGGGTTTCACCATATTGGCCAGGCTGGTCTCAAACTCCTGACCTCAAATGATCCGCGCTTGTTGGCCTTCCAAAGTGCTGAGATTACAGGCATGAACCACTGTGCCTCGCCTGACTTACAATTTTGTATGCTGCTTTCTACCCTTAAGTAATAGATTTTTCTTTTCTTTTTTGAGACAAAGTCTCGCTCTGTTGCTCATTGCAATCTCTACCTCCCGGGTTCAAGCAATTCTCCTGCCTCAGCCTCCCGAGTAGCTGGGATTACAGGTGCACGCCACCATACTCATCTAACGTTTCCTATTTTTAGTTTCACCATGTTGGCCAGGATGGTCTCATGCTGTCCATCTCCTGATCTTGTGATCCGCCCGACTTGGCCTCCCAAAGTGCTGCGATTACAGTCGTGAGCCACCACACCCGGCCTATGGATTTTTTTTTAATGGGTTTATCCACAGGGTCCAGATAGTGTTTCTTGCCCCAATCCCCTGCCTGAACATCTGCCCTGGACCACTTTTCATATCATCCCCACTGTGTCGGTGGCAGCATCCCGCAAGTTTACCCCATCCTCACGAGGGAAATGGCACGATCCTGGCTCACTCCAACCTCTGTCTCCAGGGCTCTTGTGATTCTCCAGCCTCAGCCTCCCGAGTAGCTGGGATTTACAGGCACCTGCCACCATGGCAGGCAAATTTTTGTATTTTTAGTAGAGACGACATTTTGCCATGTTGGCCAGACTGGTCTTAAAACTCCTGATCTCGGGTGATCCACTGGCCTTGGCTTCTCAAACTGCTGGGATTACAGGCGTGCGCCACCATACCTGGCCTCATCTTTTCTCAGATTTTCTCATCTGGCTTTTCTCAGATTTTCCTTAAATTACTCAAGATTGACTGTGCCCAGAGAATGGAGAGCCAGACCTTGTCTGTCACACGTGGGGCTGAGACCCCGTGGAGAAGCACAGGAGAAACACTGGAGGCCGGGGCAGTGGCTCATGCCTGTGATTCCACCACTTTGGGAGGCTGAGGGGAGCACATCACTTGTTGAGGCCAGGAGTTCAAGATCAGCCTGGCCAATATGGCAAAACCCCATCTCTACTAAAAGTACAAATATTAGCCGGGCATGGTGGTGCACGCCTGTGGCCCCAGCTACTTGCAAGGCTGAGGAACGAGAATCGCTTGAACCCAGGAGGCAGAGGCTGCAGTGAGCTGAGATGTTGCCAGTGCTCTCCAGCCTGGGTGACAGAGCGAGACTCTCTCGAGAACAAAAGAAAGCACAGCATCTTCTCTACTAATAACTGGAGAAGGAAAAAATAGAAAGACAAAGTAAATACTACACAAATGAAAAGAGCCGACTGCTGTACCTCAAGCGGCATTGGCAGCTCTGGGTGGCATGAGCCCCACGGGTGCCAGGGAGGCCCACACTCTCCCAATGCCCCAAACCAGCGCCCACCACTCCCATTACAACGGTGCAGAGGAGCGGGCACTCACCTCTGGGGTGGCTTGGGCCCACCCAGGAAGGTACCACACAGCCTCTTCAAGTAGCTCAGGTCCACGTTGTAGAAGTTGTGCCCGGCCTGGAAGAGAGTCACCCACCGACTGAGGGGTTTCCTGGGATGGCGGTAGATGGGCACACTGCCCATATCCCAGGCCCAACCCAGGGAAAGCCAGGGGCCCTACCCACCTTGAGGACATGTGGGCTGGGGGGGCAGAGGGAAACAGCCCAGAGTGCCATGTGGGCAGAGGTGTCTCCCCTGATCTGCTACCATTTGCTGAATCAGAGACCCCCTGCAGCCCTCAACACGCTCACTCCTCATTCTGGCTTCTCAGTCCCAGGGTCAGGGCTGGGCAGAAACAAAGGGAACGAGGGGCAGGAACAATGAACTGCCACTCTGCCATGACAGGCGTCACAGGGCTAGCTGGTTTTCAACCCTTCCCAAGCTCACTTGCTCCCCCACACACGTCTGCGTGCACACACACGCACACACGTAGGGTATGGGACAGAGGAGGCAGGCGTGGCCCACAGCCACCATGACTCGGGCTCAGGGCCGTTCCTCCACAGTCCCGCACAGAATGTTCCGTGGCCACAGCGGGAGCCCACTCCCCATCCCTGGAGTCAGCGTGCAAAGGCCGACCTCGGAGGGGACACTGGTAGAACTCAGCCCCACAGCCCACCTGCCACGTGGTATTCTGTTTGTTGATATAGTTGACCAGCTCGTCTGACAGGAGATGGAAGGAGGGCCTGTGCCAGGCGTTAGCCAGCGCCAGCAGGCAGCAGAGGGAAGCCCAGAGCCGCCACATGTTGGAAGCCGGATCCTGGATCCACCTGGAAAGCACAGAGGGCATCAGGAAACCTCTGTTACGCGGCTCTCATGCCCACACACTCACGGGCACCATCTTGGGCACCAGCAGACCTGTGCTTGTCCCGGCCCAGGCGGAGAGCCCTAAGGAGCCGCGGTGCCCGAGGGCTCCCTACCTCCCCACTCTGGCACTAGCACGCGTGACCTCGTGTGGGTCCCTGGGGCCCTGCGGGACGGAGCCAGGAGAGAAAGCCCAGGGGCTGTGCTGGGCTAGACGGGTCCAGGGCCCTCTCTGCTATTTCAAAACTGCCTTTGTGTAGGTGGGGAGAACAGCCTGAGGCTTCCCAAGTGAGAGACAGGAAACAGTCAAGGGCCTGGCTGTGTGGTTACGTCCTAAGTGGAGGACCCATGCGATGGGGAATGTAAGAAAAGTTAAATCCAGGAGACTGACAGACAAGCTCGGTGTGGGCTGGTGGAGGGAGAGGCTGAGAGGTGGGGCTGGGCCGGCCACCGCCCACTCCCACCTGGCATCTCTGGTTTTTCCAGTCAGCCAAGGGCTCTGCTTCCAGCTGTGAGACGAAGCTTCTGGGAAGGGAAACTCTCACCTTGACACCTTAGCCCTCTGATCTTGGGCTGGCTCAGGACTCACATGCCAGTGCCCTCTGGCTTGAACTCTAAGTCACCCTCTTCAGCAAGCAGCGCCACAAAGGAAATGTAAGACTCCCGGGTGCCTGCATCCAGGGCTGGGGAGAGCTGCAGCGTGGGGAGCTGGTGGGGGGGGGGGGCTCCTGCCCCTCACGCCAGGGGCTGCCACGGGTTGGGGAGGTGTTCTGCCTTCCACCGTGACAGGTCGTCATGAGTCACAGGACTGCTCAACAAACTGCCTGGCACACAGTGGATTCTATCTGAAGAACAATTTAAACGGCATTGTTGCTTAAGCAACAGTTCATCTGTGAGAATAAATATGTGAGGACAGCAGGATGGCTCTGGAAAAAAGCTCTTTTTTTTTTTTTGGAGACAGGGTCTTGTTCTCTCACCCAGGCTGGAGTACAGTGGCACGATCTTGGCTCACTGCAGCCTAGACATCCCAGGTTGAAACGATTCTCCTGTCTCAGTCTCCCAAGTAGCTGGGATTACAGGTGTGTGCCACCAAGCCTGGCTAATTTTTATATTTTTAGTACATGTAAGCCAGGCGGGTCTTGAACTCCTGACCTCAAGTGATCCACCGGCCTCGGCCTCCCAAAGTGCTGGGATTACAAGCGTGAGCCACTGCACCCAGCCAGTGGAAAAAGTCTCTGACAGGAGCCCCGCCCTCTGAGGCAGCAAGTGTATCGTAAAACACTGGGTGAGGCCCCTCAACAGAGCAACCGACACACCACTCAGCAGCTCGTCCTCCACGGGGGAATCAGTGCACCTAGAGAGGTCAGAGAGGAAATGGGACAGAGACTGTCCTAGCGGCCGCCCAAAGGCTGAATCTTCACACTGGACTCCTCATGCACAAAAAGCACCACATGCAACACAGATCCTAAATATAAAAGCTTTATGAAAAAAATCAATGCCCTTCTAAAAATGAGCCAGGCGCGGTGGCTCACACCTATAATCCCAGTACTTTGGGAGGCCAAGGCAGGTGGATCACTTCAGGCCAGGAGTTTAAGGTCAGCTGGGACAACATAGACCCCATCTCTTAAAAAAAAAAAAAAAAAAAAAAAAAAAAAAAAAAAAGTTTTTTTTTTTTTTTTAAATAAAGTTTTTCTTTAAAAAGTCATGCCAGAGGAAAGCCAAGACCATACTGGCCAACATGGTGAAACTCTCTCTACTAAATTACAAAAGTCAGCTGGGCGTGCGCCTATAATCCCAGCTACTTGGGAGGCTGAGACAGGTGAACTGCTTGAACCCGGGAAGCCGAGGTTGCAGTGAGCTGAGTTCACTGCACTCCAGCCTGGGTGACAGAGCAAGACTCCGTGTCCAAGAAAAAAAACAAAACAAAAATAAGAACTGACAAAACAATACTGATCCATACTTTAGGCTTCAATTTCTTGATATAAGAAAGGCTCTTAAAGTCAGAAGAATGGAACCAGCATAACAGAAAAACTACAAATGGCCAACACAGATAAAGTACATTCAACCTCAAGGGGATGCAGAGAAAACTGAGGAGACACGCAGCACGTATCAGACTGGCAAAGGCAGGACGCTCCAGCACTTCTTGCAGGGCTTAGCAAGTGGGGAAACGGAAGGCATGATAACGAGTGCCTGGGGTGGGCACAGCCACCGAGACGGCAACCCGCGACGCCCACTGATTCCTCAATCTGCACACCCTGGCACTCAGCAACCTGACAGTTAGAAACGGATCCCACGTATCAACAGGGATAGCACCATGTTCCAGGAGGAAAAAAAAAGAAATAGATTTCACAGAATGCAAAGATATGAGCACACAGGTGTTCGCTAAATCATTTTTGCATTAGCAAAAGACCAGAAATGGAGCAAGTGTCTAATAACAGAGGAACTGTTACATTACGGTAAGTGGTTACATAGAATATGAAGCAATCATTTAAAAAGCAACTATTTGGCCGGGCACGGTGGCACAGGCCTGTAATCCCAGCGCTTTGGGAGGCCAAGGCAGGTGGATCACCTGAGCTCAGGATCTGAGACCAGCCTCACTAACATGGTGAAACCCTGTCTCTACTAAATACAAAACAGGTATGGTAGTGCATGCCTGTAATCCCAGCTACTTGAGAGGCTGAGGCAGGGGAATGGCTTGAACTCAAGAGGCGAAGGTTGCAGTGAGCTGAGATCTCACCACTGTACTCCAGCCTGGGCAACAAGAGCGAAATTCCACCTCAAAAATAAAAATAAATTAAAAAAGCAACTAGCTGAAGTGAATCCTGTTGTACTAAAGAAGTGAAAATGCCCCAAATCCCAGTGTTAGTTAAGTGGGGGAAAAAGCAGCTACAGGTGACTGGGGACTGTAAACATCTGACCCTCTCAGCAACCTACACCAGCAGTGAGTGGGTCACTACCGCAGGAAGACTTTCACAACATACCCTTACTTCAAAAAAAAAAAAAAAAAAAGATGTTCCTATTACTTCAGTTTCATTTCTTCTAGGAAAAATAGTTGGCGGTGTTACTAAACACCCTGAGCCACCAAACTGATCAAAGGACATTTGTTCTAGTCACTCCTCAGAGCATTTCCAGTGTCTTCCTTGCCATCAGTGAGGCTGCCTCCCTAGTGACTTTCTTGAGACGGGAGTCTCACTCTGTGGCCCACACTGGAATGCAGTGGCGCAATCATGGCTCACTGAAACTTCCAACTTCTCCTGCCTCAGCCTCCTGAGTAGCTGGCATTACAGGCCTGTGCCATCACGTCCAGCTAATTCTTACTTTTTTAGTATAGTCAGGGTTTCACTATGTTGGTGAGGCTGGTCTTGAATTCCTGGCCTCAAGGGATCTGACTGCCTCAGCCTCCGAAAGTGCTGGGATTACGGGCATGAGCCACTGCACCTGGCCCCAGTGACTTTCTGAATAATCTTCCCCTTTCCTGTGACTTGTGGGTAGGCAGTGTCCCACGTGGCCATGTGTGTCAGTGACCCACACAGCCTCCACACCATAAGGTGAGTGTGTCTCAGGGGCAGACAGGAGTGTCCTCAGGTGTCCCTGGGGTCTTTATGTTGCAGAGATGTTATTTTAAATAATAAGCAAAGTCGAAGATAGGAGTGTTTCCATGGCAACTTGAATTTTTTAAACCAAGATTTCTTTGGTTTCTGTGGTGGCTGGGAACACAGGCAGCTCCCATATCCCAATGGCTCTCAACTCCCCAAAGCCAAGAAGAGTCTAAAACAAGTTGGTTTTCCCTTTTTTTTTAAATAAGACAGAATCTCACTCTGTTGCCCAGACTGGAGTGCAGTGGCACGATCATGGCTCACTGCAGCCTCTGCATCCCAGGCTCAAGAGATCTGCCCCCTTCAGCCTTCTAAGCTGGAACTACAGGCATGCATCACCAGGCCCGGACAAGTTGTGTATTTTTTTGTAGAGACGGGGTTTTGCTATGTTGCCCAGGCTGGTCTCAAACTCCTGGACTCAAGTGATCAACCTGCCTCAGCCTCCCAAAGTCTTGGGATTTTAGGTGTGAGCCACCATGCCCGGTAAAACAAGCTTTTCACTTCAATTAAGCCCAGCATTTAACATCCAAAAAGGCTTCCACTCTGAGGGTCCCAAGACTGCTGAGAACCCACAAAGCGTGAAGCCACGCACAGAGGTCCTGCGAGCAGCGTAAGCTTCACTCCCACACACAACAGGCGCTCTTCTCCACAACAACGCCCGTCTCCATCACCCGGGACAAAGGCAGGTGGTGAAAACGACCAGCAGGGCTGTTGACAGGCTCCAGGGTCTCTGCATGAGACAGCACCCTGCTTTCACTTCCCTTTTATTTCTCAATTCTGTGCTTTCTGGGCTGCTGCTTTACTAACAGGAGATGAGGAACACCAAGTCCTTATTTCATCAGCGAAAGATGTGAACTCCTGTGTGCCATGAGACCCCTTTCCAGGATGTGGCCTGGAAGAATAGCTGCAAGCAGATGTCATTTCTAGACCTTGGTCAGCTGGGCTGCCGGTGCACCGGGTTCCACTGCACCCCTCTGCCCTCTTTCCGAGCTAATCTTTGTGTTGAAAAAGAACAGAAAGAAAAGGGTGCTCCTCATATCCTCCCTCTCCAAAGCTGCAGTGCCGATGTGAAAGCATGCTGTACTCCAGCCCTGCAGAATGTTGTCCCAGGTCAAAAAGAGCACATGGCCAGCTGACCCTATCAAGCAGAGCACCTTCCTCCCCTGGCAAACGGCACCTCAGACTACCTTGAAGGCATTTCCAGGACAAATAGGGACCTTGGGACCCTGGAAGGAGGTGGAATGAACATTGAAGGAGAGGAGGTGGCTAAGTCACAGGAGGTGTTAAGTCCTGACATCCTTAAAGAATCCATTTTGGTTGCCACCAAGCTCCGTAAAGCAAGCTTTCTGGCAGGCCGCAGTGGCTCATGCCTGTAATCCCAACACTTTAGGAGGTTGAGGCAGGCAGATCACCTGAGGTCAGGAGTTCAAGACCTGCCTGGCCAACACAGCGAAACCCGTTTCTACTAAAAGTACAAAAATTACCCGGGCGCAGTAGCTCATGCCTGTAATCCCAGCACTTTGGGAAGCCGAGGCAGGAGGATCACAAGGTCAGGAGATCGAGACCATCCTGGCTAACACGGTGAAACCCTATCTCTACTAAAAATACAAAAACTTAGCTGGGCATGGTGGTACACGCCTGTGGTCCCATCTGGAGGCTGAGGCAGGAGAATTGCTTGAACCCGGGAGGCGGAGGTTGCAGTGAGCTGAGATCACACCACTGTACTCTAGCCTGGGCAACAGAGTGAGACTCCGTCTCAAAAAAAAGGAAAGAAAGCAAGCTTTCTTACATGTTCACAGAGCCCTGAGGTAGACTGGCTCTAAATCTGTAAAGGATTTAAGGAGACAGGACATGTACACCTAAAATTTCCAAATAAGCCAGTTGCTAGCTCCTGGCTGATCGAGAAAAAAAATGAAGGAATTCTTAGCAAATCTTTTATGCAGTATTTTGCTCTTCCACGCCTGTCAGTGCTGTGAATATACCGCTGGCTCCTCTAACAGTCAGCTCTAAAGAATGGAAAGCTGGCTGGGCACGGTGGCTCACGCCTCTAATCCCAGCGCTCCGGGAGGCCAAGGCAGGCAGATCACAACATCAGGAGATCGAGACTGTCCTGGCTAACATGGTGAAACCCCATCTCTACTAAAAATACAAAATTAGCCAAGCGTGGTAGCATGGGCCTGTAGTCCCAGCTACTCAGGAGGATGAGGCAGAATTGCTTGAACCTGGGAGGCAGAGGTGGTACCGAGCCAAGATCTCACCACTGCACTTCAGCTGAGACTGCACCACTGCACTCCAGCCTGGGTGAAAGAGTGAGAGAGAGACTGTCTCAAAAAAAACAAAAATACAAAAAGAATCAAAAGTTGGCTGGGCGTGGTAGCTCACGCCTGTAATCCCAGCACTTTGGGAGGCCGAGACGAGTGGATCACTTGAGGTCACAAGTTCTAGACCAGTCTGACTAACATGATAAAACCCTGTTTCTACTAAACATGCAAAAAATTATCAGGGTGTGGTGGTACATTCCTGTAATCCCAGCTACTCAGGAGGCTGACGCAGGAGAATCATTTGAACCCAGGGGGCAGAAGCTGGAATGAGCCGAGATAACGCCACTGTACACTCCAGCTCGAGCAACAAAAACAAAACCCCATCTCAAAAAAAAAAAAAAAAAGAATCAAAAGTTGACTGTCTACGTTTTGCGAGAAGCCACAAATGAAGCCTGTGCCTTACTGACCGGCATGGGGGCTATGAGCAGGGAACAGTGGGAAGGGGGGCAGATGGTGAAGGCTCAGTCAGACCTTCCCAGAGAACTTTGTTTCTTTCTCTTCTATAAAAACTAGTCTTGGCACTCACTAATAATTAACGGCAGTTGCTCCTAAAGTTTCGACCACTTCAGGGCACCCACAAAACAAGACTCTGGTGAGTTTCATCTTCCCCGACTTCAATCTCCCAGAGGTACCTCAACGCCGGAGCCAGCCTGCACTGGCTGGGCGTGTGCTGACCTCTTACCTGCTCTGGAGTGACCCAGAGAGTTTTCCTTTTTTTTTTTTTTTTTGGTTAAGACAGGGTTTCACCATATTGGTCAGGCTGGTCTCAAACTCCTAACCTCAGATGATCCGCCCGCCTCAGCCTCCTAAAGTGCTGGGATTACGGGCATGAGCCACCGCGCCCAGCTAGCTTTCCTTTTTGAGTATGAATCACAGCCTTGTGGTAGCATCTGATGTGTTATGTCTTTGCCCCTAATGGAAACGTGTTTAGCAGATTCTTGGCTTATGATTAAGAATAAAAACAAAAACCAAACAGCTCTCAGGCCTCACTCTCATCAGTCTCCTGACGAACAGGCACCAGCCACCCATCTGTCCCACAGAGCTGGGCTCCCTACAGACATACCCCCAAGCAACCGCTGTGTGACCCAGAAAACACACCCAGCACGCAGGCGGACAGAGGCAGCAGCGGTGCTCACCAGCCAAGGAGGTTTCCAGGGAACCAGGAGAAGCAGAGAAACCCCGCTCCACCTCCCTCACCTGAACCAGGCTGGCCACTCACAGGTCCTTCCCTGGCTTCCCACCTGCCAGTCATCTAGGCAAACCCGGTGCTGCAGGGCCAGCCCACGCAAGCGGCTCTCCGCAGGCTTCAAGACACCCACAAGTTAAATAATGCACAAGGTCAGCCACGGTAACCCCACATCCTGCGGACAACCGTACACTCCAAACAGCAGGCACTACGAGGGCCCTCAGTGGCTCATTTTTTTTTGTCAGATGGAAAGAAGAGAAGTTGGTTAGTCAATGTTCTAGAAAGTTCTGAAAGCTTCTGCTCCCCAGTTCTATTACTGACCTACTCAGACGCCGAGAGAGCCAATGCATTCGCCACGTCTGCACTTGATACCAAAAGACCTCGGGCCTGCTTTATAAAAGCTTTTAGAGATCTTTTGGGATTGCGATGAAATCAGTGTTCTGTGTCTCCAGCTTGCAGAACATGGCGGTTCCCTAATTCAGCCGCCGACGAGATGACACCAGGGCAGCTGAGGCCTGGCTGACGTGAAGGCGAGCGACAGAAAAGCCCTGGATCCAGCTAGGTCTTGTTTTCCTCCCTTGGGGCCCTGGAAACAAGATACTCATCTCACAAGGCTGATGGAAGATGGAAGGAGACGCCCTTTTGAAAGTGCCTCCCCTGCACCAGGCTCAGAGCAGTGCCATCCGGGACAAACTTCCTCAATCACGGAGAGGGTGAAAAGCCATCTCCTTATGCATAGGACAGCCAACACTTGCTGTGCCAGAATCATCATTTCTATTTTCAAAAGTATCCCAATTTGGATAAAAAATAATGGTGGTTGTACTATCAATGACCAGGCCTTAAAAGTTGATTTGTTGGCCAGGCACAGTGGCTTACGCCTATAATCCCAGAACTTTGGGAGATGAGGAGGCCAGATCACCCCAAGTCCCGAATTCGAGACCAGCCTGGCCAACATGGCGAAACCCCATCTCTACTAAAAATACTAACTTAGCCAGGTGTGCCGGCACATGCCCATAATCCCAGCTACTTGGGAGGCTGAGACAGAAGAATCGCTTCACAACCTGGGAGGCGGAGGTTGCAGTGAGCTGAGACCACACCATTACACTCCAGCCTGGGCAACAAGAGCGAAACGCAATCAATCAATAACAGTTGATTTGTTCTGCCATCTTGACTGCCAAAACAAAGCATATCCCAAACACCAGTAGCGCTAGGTGGGTTGGGACTGGGTGGCAGGTGGCCCCCAGTACTCTGATGTGGTTTGATATAGCCTTTCAACCCTCGAATGGGAAAAGCCTGTGGCTGGCACCGCCCTCCTGAGCCTTGTGCAAGGCAGGAAGCTGCGTGACTGTGTGTGTGCACATTCTGCTGGAGTCCAAGTCAGCAGGTCACAGGGCCATCAAACAGCCCGGCCCTCCAGGTCTGTGAGGGCAGATCATCTACATGTCTTCTACAGGGCTCTCTACTGGTCCCATCCTCCTCCAGGCATGCTTGCTGGTGATGCTAGATTATCTGGATGACCAGACCAAAAAAGTTACTGACCTGGTAAAGACAGATAACACAGTCAAGACTGCCAGCCACACATCCTTCTCAGAACGCAGCATTTATGAAACATCAGTTCTGGGCTGGGCACACTAGCTCCCATCTGTAATTCTGACACTTTGGGAGGCCAAGGTCGGAAGATCAACTGAACTCAGGAGATTAACACCAGCCTGGGCAAGATAGCGAAACCCCATCTCTATTCAGAAAATTAAAATTTAAAATAAAAATAAATAGGGGCTGGGCACGGTGGCTCATGCCTGCAATCTCAGCACTTTGGGAGGCTGAGACAGGCAGATCATGAGATCAGGAGTTCCAGACCACCCTGGCCAACACAGTGAAACCCCGTCTCTACTAAAAATATAAAAATTAGCTGGGCATGCTGGCAGGTGTGTGTAGTCCCAGGTACTCAGGAAGTCGAGACAGGAGAATCACTTGAACCCATGAAGCGGAAGCTGTGGTGAGCCGAGATCATGCCACTGCACTCCAGCATGGGCAAGAGCAAGACACTGTCTCTAAATAAACAATTAAGTAGGTTGGATGCGGTGGCTCAAACCTGTAGTCCCAGCACTTTGGGAGGCCAAGGTGGGCGGATCACAAAGTCAGGCGTTCAAGACCAGCCTGACCAACATGGTGACACCCTGTCTCTACTAAAACTACAAAAATTAGCTGGGGATGGCGGCACGTGCTTGTAATCCCACTGAGGCAAGAGAATCACTTGAACCTGGGAGGCAGAGGTTGCAGTGAGCTGAAATCACAGCACTGCACTCCAGCCCGGAGACAGAGAGACTCCATCTCAAACAAAATGCACATATGCCATCACTGGCCAACAATACAAACAGGGAAAAATGTGATTCATTAACGAACTTATGCAGGAGGTTGCGATTCTGCAAATTTTTGCATGAGTGAAAAATCAGACCTCAGCGATGACCTTGAGCAGTAGGATGTAAATAACTCCCACATGCTTAGTGTTCCAATAATGGAACATGAGGCATAAGAGGATTAATGCTTTCCTATGGCAAAGAATTAAATTTGAATTTCCGGTCATGAAAATTAAAATAGGGGTACCACTTCCATCAAATGGGCAAAAAACAGAGTCTGGTAGTATCTGTGTTGGCAAACGTGAGCAACGGGAACTGTGCCCACTGCTGGGGTGCCGCCTGATGCAGCCACCCTGGAGAACCCTCTGCCGACGCCCAGCAAAACACAAGATGCGCACACCTCATGGCCCAGAAACAGGCTCTCCTCCTGCATGCGCCCTGCAGAAAGTCTTCTAAGCATCTAGGAGACACAAGGACATTTACTGCAGCACGGGATCATACTGAAAAAGAAATAATACCGTCCCTCAGTAGATAAACACACTGGGCACTTAAGACAAATGGACTAGAACTGGATGTATCAACAGAAATAAATGGCACAACCCTGAGTGAAAAAGGATACATGTAGTGTAACTGAAGCCATATAAACTTTAATAACATTGTTTATAGACTGATGCAGAGTTTTAAAAGTACAGAAGGGCCTGGAGGTGACTCACGCCTTTTAATTCCAACGTTTGGGAGGCCTGAGTAGGGGCAGCAAGGGGATCACTTGAAACCAGAAGTTTCAGAGCAGCCCTCGCAACAGTGAGGCCCTGAGACCCTGCTAAACAAAGAAAAAAAAAACCTGGGTGCCACCTGTGGTCCCAGCTACTTACTACTGGGGGAGGCTGAGGTGGGGAGATTGCTTAAGCCTGGGAGGCTGAGGTTGGGGTGAGCCGTGGTGGCACCACTGCACACCAGCCTGGGAGACAAAGCAAGACCCTGTCAACCAAACAATAAATGAATGAATGAATGTACAAAAAAAAAAAAGTACAGGAGAATCTGAAAGAGGAGCAGCAAATGGGATACAATGGCCCTTGAAAAGACCGGGATACAGGCACAGCAGTGGTCTACAGAGGGGAAGGATAAGGCCTGAAGCTGAAAACGAGATTAGCTAAAAGTCTAAACACAGAGTGGAATTTGATCCCGAAGGCTCCTAGACCACACAAGCTAGGGAAAATATAAACATTAACAGCCAAGCCAGGGCGCAAGGTTTGCCTCCCACACACTTCTCAGGCAGCCCGGGACCAGGCGCAGAGACGGCTGCCTGCCACCCCAACCTCCCAGAGGCACAGCACACCTGTACACGCTTCCCTTACACTCAGCTGCCTGTCACCACCCCCATTCCCCTTTACATGAGCCCTGCGGAAGTGCCCGCCTCATATCACTCAACCGCACAGATTTCCAGTAACTTCCTTATGCCAGACCATGGAAAAGAGGCAGCAGGCCGGGCGCAGCGGCTCACACCTGTAATCCCAGCACTTTGGAAGGCTGAGGCTGGCAGATCACCTGAGGTCAGGAGTTTAATACCAGCCTGGCAAACATGGTGAAACCTCAATCTCTACTAAAAATACAAAAATTAGGTGAGCATGGGGGGCACATGCCTGTAATCTCAGCTATTCCACAGGCTGAGGCAGGAGAATTGCTTGAATCCAGGAGGCAGAAGTTTCAGTGAGCCAAGATTGTGTCACTCCAGCCTAGGCGACAGTTAGACTCTGCCTCAAAAAAGAAAAGAGGCAGCATATCTGTGTTCAATCCATATCTTGAAAGGAAGGGATATTATTCTACACAACCACAACTCATTACCAGATTTGGAAAATCACCACTGGACACAGTGGCTCACACCTGCAATCCTAGCGCTTTGGGAGGCTGAGGCGGACCACCTGAGGTCAGGAGTTCAAAAACCAGCCTGGCCAACAAGGTGATAGATACCCTGTCTTTGCGTCTTTACTAACAATACTATTAAAAAAAAAAAAAAAAAAAAGCCAGGTGTGGTGGTAGGTGCCTGTAATCCCAGCTACTTGGGAGACTGAAGCAGAATTGCTTGAACCTGGGAGGCCAAGTGGTTATTGAGCCGAGATCATGTCAATGCACTCCAGCCTGGGCAACAGAGCAAGACACCGTTGTAAAAAAAAAAAAAAAAAAAAAATGAAAATCACTTATAGACATCTCAAGGCACCCCTGAAACACGACCTCCCTTCACTTCCCAATCCAACCAACAGCAACAGAAAATCTTTCACCCCTAAAATGGTTGCAACTTCTCTTCCAACTCCCAGGTCCAGCAGCTGCGGAGGGAAAAGAACCTGCCTGCAGGAAGAGCCTCACCAAATTGCTAAATCAGCCTCACATGGGCAGTTTCAACCTGGAGTCAAAGAGCCACCACCCCTCACGGCCTGCCCAGCTGGAAACAGGACTGTCTTGAGCCAACATCCAGGCGAGCTGCTGGAGCGAGAGCTGTGCCAGGGTTGTGTCGCCTGCGTTGCCACCCAGGCCAAGGGACTTGTGCCTTTCCACCAGAGGGTACCCCCAGCTAGGGGGCAAATGACCAAAAAGGAGGGAACGCCATTGTTCTCCAGCAGACATTTGACTCTGTCTTTGGGAAAGCTACACAGGGTGGGCAGCCCAGCCCCTTTCTCCAGGAGCTTGCGGGTTCTAGGTCACCATCACCAGAGCCAACAAACAGTTCTTGGCCAGATGCAGTGGCTCAGGGCTGTAATCCCAGCACTTTGGGAGGCTGAGGCGGGCGGAACACCTGAAGTGAGGAGTTCGAGACCTGCCTTGTCAACATGGTGAAACCCCATCTCTACTAAAAATATAAAAATTAGCCAGGTGTGCTGGTGGGCATCTGTAATCCCAGCTACTCAAGAGAATCACTTGAACCAGGGAGGTGGAGGTTGAAGTGAGCCAAGATTGCGCCGCCAGCCTGAGCGACAGAGGGAGATGCCATCTCAAAAAAAAAAAAAAAAAAAAAAAAGAAAAAAACAGTTCTTCATTAAGAACGGATGTTATGGAAGAAAAAGCAAGCCAACGCCCTTTTAGGCCTCTTGGCGTTACCTTCCTGACTGCTTAGATTCAAAGAGGGTGCATCTCAGTTACCCTCACCTCCGGCGGAAGGCGGTGGGGATCAGTTTTTCCAGGCTACAGAAAGGTGACAGGTCTCCCTTTGAACCCCACAGCGTCCCTTCTCCAGTGGGTTTGGGGGTCTCTCCTCGGTCAAGAGGAGGAGTGTGGGGCCTCAGGTAGGGTCCTTTTCCCCTCCAGTCTCCTGGCTTCCTCAGTGCCTGGGGAAGGCGGTGAGCGAGGCCCATTAAGAAGCCAAGCGCAGTTCACTTCCACCTGGGTGGCCCACCCCAGCCTACCCACACCCAGGCACTCACTGCTGCTCCCCGAAGCCCAACTCCCCCTGGCCTCCAGAGCCACAAACCGAGGGAGTGGTGGCGCGCCAGGGACTCGGCCCGGCCTCCCTTTCCTGGAGTCCAGGTGCAGCGAGCACCCCTGCCTTCTCCCCATCCAGCATCCAATCGCCCACTCGCCCCTGCTTAATTTCTCTTCCTGTTTATGGATTTAACTCCGTGCGGGTTCCTCCCCACCCACCCAGTCCCAGATCCTAGTTCTTCGACAGGACCTGTCTTCTGAGCGCCCAGGAATTTTCTCTCCTCATTCCAAAGTTGCGCAGGCAAATCCTTTGGAATGAGGAGGGAAAAAAACGAAAATAGATGCCGGCAGATGCGATTATCTTGGCACTTTGTCGGGAGGACGCCCAGGCCCAGGCGCTGGGAGCGCAATCCACGCAGCAGTCGCCCGGCCAGGCCAAGCTCTTCCTCCCAGGCGCCTCCCTCCGGGCTCCCGGCTGCGTCCCTGCTCCAGGGCCGGGGTTCCGCGCACAGCCCGGGGTGGGTGGGTGAGGGGGAGGGCGACGGGGCTGTTTTCCGCTTTTCTCGCCGACGCTTCGGGGCTTGCGAGCTTCTACCCCCGCCCGCCCGGCAGGGACAGTCTGGAGGATCCCCGTTCCCCGCCGACCCCCAGGAAAGCCGCGAGGCTGCGACCGGACTCGTCTCGGCGCCCAAGTGGCCCCGTCCCAGCTAAGGTTACTTCTACCGCGGTGGCCCAACGCCCTGAGCCGCCCGCACTCACCGAACGCAGCCGCCGAGAGCCTGGGCCTGCAGCCTGCGCGCCGCGGAGCCGGAGCCCGAGACCGTGCTGTTGCCGGAGCACCGCAGCCGCCGTAGCCCAGGCCCGCCCCAGCCCTAAGTACCCGCCCGGCCCCGCGCCACGTGACCGCCGCGCAGCCCCGCCCGCGCCCTCCCACCGCCCCCGCTACCCGCTCCCCGGCTTCGCACCCCTCCCGTCACCTCCCGCCCAGGGACAACGCCGAGGACACAGTCGGGAGCGGGCGGGGGCCTGAGCGCACGGGCTGGGGAAGAGGGGCTCGGAGCCCTGCGGGCCCTGCGTGGCGAAACCCTGCGAATTGGGGTCAGGGGATGGGGAAAAAAAGCCCCTATGGGTGGCCCCAAGGCCCCCACCCCGCCTAGAGAAGTATCCCCCCACACCCAACCGCCTCCGCCAGAACCTGCGCCCGAGACCTTGCCTGTGGGGTTGACAGGGGCGAGGGGCGGGGTTCGCCTTCGCTTATTCCTTCCGAGACCGGGCTCGGGGCTGGGGCTGGGGGTGCTGAGGCTGTGGACACCACAGAAAAGCCTTTAAACGCTCCGCTTTGTTGTTCTGAGAACGTACCCACAAAACACTCCAGCTACAAACAAATAAAAAAGGATGACTGTCACCGCGAAGGAGCCTAGGGGCTGCATTAGGATTTCTACGGAGGACCTCCCGGGCGGAAATCAGCTTTGGATCGGAGTCCCAGAACAGTTAGGAGGGGACGGGCTAAGCGCACATTTACTTGGGGTTTATCAGCGGGAGGGCCTGGAGAGGAGATGCTGGGGGTGGCTCAAAACTCACCCTCCTGCAGACACTCCCCAAACCACTTAAATCCTTAAGACAAACTTGCATGGCAGGCATGATCCGGGTTGTATTCAAGAAGCTCTGAAGGGGCCGGGCGAGACCTGCTCATGCCTGTAATCCCAGCACTTTGGGAGGCCAAGGCAGATCACCTGAGGTCGGGCGTTCAAGGTCAGCCTGACCAACGTGGAGAAACCTCGTCTGTACTAAAAATACAAAATCAGCCGGATGTGGTGGCGCATGCCTGTAATCCCAGCTACTCAGGAGGCTGAGGCAGGAGAATCGCCTGAATGTGGGAGGCGGAGGTTGCAGAGAGCCAAGATCGTGCCATTGCACCCCAGCCTGGGCAACAACAGTGAAATTCCATCTCAAAAAAAAAAAAGAAGAAAAGAGGCTCAGAAAAATCATATTTTACCCAGGCTGTGGCGACAATAAGAAAGCAGTAGGACTCCGAGGGACCTGGCTCTCTGCAGCCTGATGTCAGTTGAGGCTGCCAGGGTTTTCAGAGAGCTACCTGTACCCCCACCTGGTTAGCACCAAACTAAGGATAGGAGTGGAAGGAAAAAATAATATCTGGAGCCCAAACATGGTCACTAAGCCCCCAATGGAGTGGGCTACCTGAGGAGCTGAGGACCAGATGGCTGGAAGTCAAGGTGGTCCTGATTCCCTCACCCTAGTCATATCATGAGAGCCGTGGACTCCAGACTGCAAATCAGTGCTGGGACATGAGGTCTTCCATATGGGTGTTGAATCATTTCAAACCTCTATGAAGAGCTCATAAGATGGCCAAAATGGAGAGGACATAGAACGAGAATAACTCTCCTTTCTTATCCTTAGAGTGTGACAGGAGGTATGGAGAGCAGAGTGCTCCACATGCGCTATGGCTGTTTGATGTAATTTTCAGTCAGTGTCATTATAAATACCCCTTTTGTGAGGTAAAAATCACTTTTGAAACAAAATAAACAGGCTGGGGGCAGTGGCTCATGCCTGTGATTCCACCACTTTGGGAGGCCGAGGCAGGCGGATCACCCGAGGCTGGGAGTTCCAGACCAGCCTGGCCAAAATGTGAAACCTAGTCTCTACTAAAAATACAAAAATAAGGCGGGCATGGTGACGCATGTCTGCAGTCCCAGCTACTCGGAAGGCAAGGCAGGAGAATTTCTTGAACTTGGGAGGCGGAGGCTGCAGTGAGCTGAGATCACACCATTGCACTCCAGCCTGGGCAACAAGAGTGAAACTCCATCTCAAAAAAAAAAAAAAACCCAAACCAAAACAGAGAAAACCACTGCACAAATAAACTGTCAAAAATCCACCAAATGGGATATTATTCAACCATAGAGAGGAATGAAGTAGTGATACATGCTACAACATAGATAAACCTTGAAAACATTTGCTAAGTAAAATCAGCCAGGCCCAAAGGACATTATATTGTATGATTCCATGAAATCCTCACAAGAGGTGAATCTATAGATGGCAACTAGATTCATGATTGCCTTCAGGCTGGGGAAGTGGCTTGAGGCAGGTGACAGCTAAAGGGTGTTGGGTTTATTTAGGGGTTAATGTGAACGTTCTCTTCCTGCCTCCCTCCTGAGATGGAGTCTTGCTCTGTCACCAGGCTGGAGTGCAGTGGTGCGATCTTGGCTCACTGCAACTTCCATCTCCCAGGTTCAAGCAATTTCCCTGCCTCAGCCTCCTAAATAGCTGGGATTACATTCGTGAGCCACCACGCTTGGCTAATTTTTGTATTTTTGTTTGTTTGTTTGTTTTTGAGATGACGTTTCAATCTTGTCCCCCAGGGTGGAGTGCAATGGCGCAATCTTGACTCACCACAACCTCCACCTCCTGAGTTCAAGCCATTCTCCTGTCTCAGCTTCCCAAGTAGCTGAGAATACAGGCATGTGCCACAACACTCAGCTAATTTTTTTTTTTTTTTTTTGTATTTTTAGTAGAGACACGGTTTCTCCATGTTGGTCAGGCTGGTCTGCAACTCCCAACCTCAGGTGATCCACCCACCTCAGCCTCCCCAAGTGGTGGGACTACAGGTGTGAGCCACCATGCCCTGCTTACTTTTTGTATTTTTAATAGAGACGGAGTTTCACCATGTTGGCCAGGCTGGTCTCCATCTCTTGAGCTCGTGATGTGCCTGCCTCTGCCTCCCAAACTGCTGGGATTACAGGCGTGAGCTGTAATGCTCTCAGATTGACTTGTGATGATGGTTGCACAACCCTGTGAATATAGTAAAACGATGGAACTGTGCACTTTAAAGGGTGAATATTACTCTATGTCATTTATATCTCAGTAAAGCTGTTACCAAAAAAACAAAAACAAAAATGAAAAAAAACAGAGTTGATTTTGGAAGTCCTGGAAACAACTCTCCCCGCCCCACCCTCTAAATGAGACCCTTTAAGAGGTGTCTTTTCTGAAGAAATGCCTGATTTGTTCTTTATTTTACAAACCTTAGTAAATCTGATTGCTTCTGACCTCCAGTAGGTCCCAAATCCCAGGAAGAGACTGTGATGAATATTTTTTTCTTTTTTTTTCTGTGACAGAGTTTTGCTCTGTCACCCAGGCTGAAGTGCAGTGGCACAATCTCGGCTCACCGCAACCTCTGCCTCCCGGGTTCAAGCAATTCTCCTGTCTTAGCCTCCCAAGCAGCTGGGATTACAGGCACCCGCCATCACACCCGGCTAATTTTTACATTTTTAGTAGAGATGGGGTTTCACCATTTTGGCCAGGCTGATTTCAAGCTCCAGACCTTGTGATCCACCCGCCTCAGCCTACCAAAGCGCTGCGATTACAGGTGTGAGCCACCACACCCAGCCTGGTGAATGGTTTTAAATGGATGGTCTCTGTAGGTATGCAGTGGGTTCTTCTGTAGTTGACAATTGGAGTCTGATGGTTTTGGGATTGGCTGGTTCTTTCTCTCAGGTATGGGCTCCACAGGGTGCCTCCAGAAAAGTGCTTAAACCCATTCGTTCAACTTTGCTTAGAGTTTAAGGTCTTGTACGATCTTGAGTTCAAGATCTTGTAAGATCAGACCAACCTTTCTACCCTAATCTGTGTAAAGTAGGCTGGGTGCAGTGGCTCACGCCTATAATTCCAGCATTTTGGGAGACCTAGACAGGCGGATTGCCTGAGCCCAGGAGTTTGAGACCAGCTTGACCAACGTGGTAAAACCATGTCTCTAGTAAAAATACAGAAATTAGCTAGGTACGGTGGTGTGTGCCTGTTGCCCCAGCTCCTGCAGAGCCTGAGGCAGAATTACTTAAACCCAGGAAATGGAGGTTACAGGGAGCCGAGATTGAGCCACTGAACTTCAGGCTGGGCAACAAGGTGAGACTCCGTTTCGAAACATAAAATAAAATAAAAAAACAACAGGACAAAAATAGGGCAGGGGACTCAGGCAAAATGGAAATGTTCTTACCACCACCAAAAGGAACTTGACACTATGTAACATGATAGAATAAGTCATCTTTCTTTCTCACTCTATTTGGTCATGACAGGAAGGAAGGAGAATAAGAAAGAATTACTCTCTGGGTGCAGTGGCTCACGCCTATAATCCCAACACTTTGTTTTTTCTTGTTGGTGTTTTTTTTTGAGACAGAATCTTGCTCTGTGAACCAGGCTGAAGTGAAATGGTGTGATCTTGGCTCACTGCAGCCTCCACCTCTCATCCCAGGTTCAAGCGATCCTCCTGCCTAAAGTTTCCTGAGTAGCTGGGATTACAGGTGCGTGCCACCATGGCCAGCTAATTTTTGTATTTTTAGTAGAGACGAGGTTTCACCATGTTGTTCAGGCTGGTCTCAAACTCCTGACCTCGTGATCCCCTTGCCTCGGCCTCCCAAAGTGCTGGGATTACAGGTGTGAACAAACACGCCCGGCCAATCCTAACACTTGGATGGCTGAGGTGGGAAGATCACTGAGGCCAGCAGTTGGAGACCAACATGGGTAACATAGGGAGACTCTACAAAAGATTTTTAAATGAACTGGGTGTGGTCATATGCACCTGTGGTCCCAGCTACCCAAGAGGCTGAGGTGAGAGGATCGCCTAATCTCAGGAGTTCAAGGCTGCAGCGTAGCTGTGATAGAGCCACTGAATTCTAGCCTGTGCAACAGAGTGAGGTCCTATCTCAAAAAAAAAAAAAAGAATAATTACTGATCACCTATTATGTAACACAACTGTCAAAAGAGAATTCTCAACAACTCTGTGAAGTAAGAAAGGTCTTCCACTACCACAATTTCACAGACTTAAAAAAAAAAGGGACCCAAAGGAGTTCTATTAAATCCTAGGTCAACACAGTTTATCAATGACAGCAGGCATTTATAACATGACCCAGTGAAGCTGAAGTCCCTGTCTCTCTCCTGCTTTATCAGGCAACAGGAGTGGCCCAACTCACAAATGTTGTTGGCCAGAGTCTGTGATGCGAATTTAGGAAAACTAAGATTGAATTTTTTTTTTTTTTTTTTTTTTTCTTGCCAAGCTATCTGTCCTCAGGAGATTGCTGTTAAAATGCAAATATAGGCTGGGCAACTTCCAGCTACTCAGGAGGCTGATGCATAAGAATCTCTTAAACCTGGGAGGCAGAGGTTGCAGTGAGCTGAGATGGCACCACTGCGCTGCAGCCTGGGTGACATGGCGAGACTTAGTGGGCACAGCACATAAACAGACACTTTTCCTCCAGGCCATTCATGAGCCTGAAGGACTGATCGCCTGTGACCTCCAGCAGGTGGAAGGAATGTGTCTTTGGAGGAGCATTTCTTTCCTCCCTTGATCCCACCCCCAATGTATCCGAACCCACAGGTTCGGAAATACCAGATTCTACCGTGAACCAGAGCTTCCTGTCTAGCTTGGGGAAAAGGTTGTGTTATAGTGAACTCCAAGTTTCTCTTCAAAGAATCTGTATGTCAGCATGTTCAGCTCTCTTATTCTTTGTCTATTTTAAAGTTTAACTTCCTTGTAATTCCAGTCAACAACCTTCTCCACGAGTTCTAATCAGTAGTTCACATCTGATCCCCTGGCCCCTGGCCCCTGGCTCCATCCTGACTCATCCCAGTCACCTGCTCCAGTCACCTGCTCCAGTCACCTTCTTTAACCTAGGTCACCCCTGGCTACCTGCTCTAACCTGCCCATAACGGTCCTTCCCACCAAAACACCCACCCTGCCACTCCAGCTTGGACCCCTTTTCTCTTTAAAATAGCCAATCGGGATTAGTCTAGCTTATGCAGTCTAACCCTAGCCAACAGGGGAACAACACAGCAGTAGGGACGACCCCCGTCAGGCATAAGTACTCCTTCCCCACTTGTCCAAGAGTGCGGTCATCATTGCTCCATCCGTGAGCCGCACCCTTCTACAGAAGTAAACTGCCTTGCTGAGAGGATTTATCTTTGAGTGCTCTTTCTTTTGCGGCATTGAAATTTTACTTACAACAGTTGAAACACTCCCTTGCACAGTGGCCTCCTTTCTCAACACTCTTGTTTCACTCCTCACAGCCAGAGTGAGAAAAAAAATAAAGCCCAGAAATCCTGGCTTGGATCCTAGTTCCACAGTTACTTCCCTCTCCCGGTGTCTGAACAGCATGTTGTGAGGAATACATTTAAATTGGATTCTACAGGAGACACCAGCCACAGAGCCACTTTGCTGGTTGCAAAGCCCCTCCCACTTTCTAATACCCACAGCCAGATACACTGAAGGTTCTAGTCCTACAAAAAGCATTGACAGCTGGCAAGGATGTGGTACAGTGGAGGTTCTCATATGCTGGTGGGAGAATGAGAGTACAGCCACCTTGTTTCAAGAAACACTTCGGCATTTTTAAAATTTTTGAGTCAGAGTCTCTGTCACCCAGGCTAGAGTGCAGTGGTGCAATCTCTGCTCAGTGCAACCACTGTCTCCTGAGTTCAAGCGATTCTCATGTCTCAGTCTCCCTTGTCAATGGGATTACAGGCACGCACCACCACACCTGGCTAGTTTTTATATTTTTGGTAGAGACGGGATTTTGCCATGTTCGCCAGGCTGGTCTTGACCTCCTGGCCTGAAATGATTCACCCACCTCAGCCTCCCAAAGTGCTGGGATTACAGGCATGAGCCATTGTGCCTGGCTGTAGCAGTTTTCTTTTTTTCCTTTCTTTCCTTTTTTATAGGCACAGAACCAATGCGTGGTATCTGTAATATAAACTAAGTGTAGTTTATATTGGCTTTTTAAAACTAAATATACCATTACCCTATGACCCAGAAATTCCATTTTATGTATTTACCCAAGAGAAATGAAAATATGTGGCCACAAAGACTGCTACAAGCATGTTTAAAGGCAGCTTTCCTCCAACAGCTGTTAGTATGTGTGACAGTAACTGCCAAGCCCAACAGGTTGACCTACTGTTCCCACAATCACATGGGTCAGTCTGAAAAACATGTGAAAGAAACCTCATGCAGAAGAGTACATACTATACGATTCCTTTTGAAGTTCTAGAACAGGTACAGCTAATCTGCAGCAAACCAGTACCCTCACAGTGGTTGCCTCTGGGACTAGGTGGGAACTGACTGGAAAGGGCGTGAGAACTTTCTGGAGTGATGATTATGTTCTGTATCTTGACAGGGGTTTGAGTTACACAGGTGCATGTATTCACCAATACTTAGCAAAAATATACTCCAGCTTGATGCATTTTGTCAACGTAGATGCATTTTACACAAAAAGAAACCACCAAAAAGCCATGGTGCAGGGCTCATGCCTGGAATCACAATTGTGGAAGCCAAGGCAGGCGGGTAACTTGAGCCCAGGAGTTTCAGACCAACCAGGGTGAAACCCCCTTCTTTACAAAAAATTTGAAAAAAAGTTAGCCTGGTGTGGTGGCACACACCTGTAGTCCAGCTACTGGGGTGTCGTGTGGTGGGTGGGGCTGAGGTGGGTGGATCATTTGAGTCTAGGAGGTCGAGGCTGCAGTGAGCCCTGGTCATGCTACTGCACTCCAGCCTGGGTGATACAGAGAGACCCTATCTCAAAAAAAGAGAAAGAAACCCCTGGCCGGGCGCAGTGGCTCACGCCTGTAATCCCAGCACTTTGGGAGGCCGAGGCAGGTGGATCACCTGAGGTCAGGAGTTCGAGACCAGCCTGGCCAACATGGCAAAATCCTGGCTCTGCTAAAAATACAAAAAAATTAGCCAGGCATGGTGGCAGGCACCTGTAATCCCAGCTACTCAGAAGGCTGAGGCAGGAGAATCGCTTAAGCCCCCGGGGGCAGAGGTTTCAGTGAGCCGAGATTGTGCCACTTCACTTCAGCCTGAGCAGAAAGCGCAAAACTCCATCTCAGAAAAAAAAAAAAAAAAAAAAAAAAAGGAAGAGACATTTCAGAAGCACAGGCCAGCAGGGTTTCTGAATGAGACTCCTTTTACGGTGGAGTAAAGGTAGACAGTATACCACTACCATTTTGTGCATCACTGTTACTCTGACTTATTTACTTTTTTGAGATCAAGTGTCACTCTGTCACCCAGGCTGGAGTGCAGTGGCGCAATCTCGGTTTACTGCAACCTCTGCCTCCCGGGTTCAAGCAATTCTTCTGCTTCAGCCTCCCAAGTAGCTGGGACTACAGGTGCCTGCCACCACGCCTGGCTAATTTTTGTACTTTTAGTAGAGATGGGGATTCACCATGTTGGCCAGGCTAGTCTTGAACTCCTGACTGCAAGTGACCTGTCAGCCTCCGTCTTCCAATGCGCTGGTATTACAGGCGTGAGCCACAGCACCCTGCCTATTTATTTATTTTGAGACAGGATCTTGCTGGGTTACCTAGGCTGGAGTACAGTGGTGTGATAATGGCTCACTGTAGCCTCAGCCACCAGGGCTCAAGCAATCCTCTCACCTCAGCCTCCCAAGTAGCTAGGACCACAGGTGTGTGCCACCACACCTAGCTAATTTTTTTTTTTTTTTTTTGAGATGGAGTTTTGCTCTATTGCCCAGGCTGGAGTGCAATGGTGCAATCTTGGCTTACTACAACCTCCACCTCCTGGGTTTAAGCCATTCTCCTGGCTCAGCCTTTCAAGTAGCTAGGATTACAGGTGCGCATAACCACACCTGGCTAATTTTTTGTATTTTTGGTAGAGATGTCATTTTCCCATGTTGCCCAGGCTGGTCTTGAACTCTTGACCTCATGTGGTCCACCAGCCTCACCCTCTCAAAATGTTGGGATTACAGGCGTGAGCCATCACGCCCGGCCACCTGGCTAATTTCTGTACTTTTTGTAGACATGGGGTTTTGCCATGTTGTCTGGGCTGGTCTCAAACTCCTGGGCTCAAACAATCCTCCTGCCTTGGCCTCCCAAAGTGCTGGGATTATAGGTGTGAGCCACCATGCCTGACCTACTCTGACTTGCTTAGATACCAGTGAGATCATCCATGGAGAAGGTCTAAGTGCTTTGCGGATTGCATTAACCTTGGGATGCTTGCTGTAGATGGCCATGAAATCATTTAAAAAAATGTACTCATCTTTAAAGAAGTGTTTTTATTGTTTGTGAATTTTGCTTTGGCTTGAGGATGTCTTTGGAGTTTAGAAATCCATATTGAGGCATGAAATAATTTGTTTTCCCAGATGTTTACCTGCCTGAGCATATGACCCTTGTTAGTTTATTTAGGGCTTTGTGTAGGCAAGAGGACCTAATTGGCAGATGTCTGTGACTGGACACAGAAGGCATTTTTCTTTCATTAGCCATCTTGTTTGTGTGTCTGGAGGGAAGTGGCAAAATCAGTCACCAGGGAGCTGGTGAAATATTACAACAAGAGCTGGGAAGGGCTTGAACGTTCCATGCGGGCACGATACATCTTCAACCTCAGGTGAGCTGACTTAACAAGAGCTTAGGTTGACTGCTTTCCACCAGAAGCATCCTTCAGAACTGGAACCCGGCTGGATGCCATGGCTCACTCTTGTAATTCCATGGGAGGCTGAAGCAGGCAGATCACCTGAGGTCAGGAGTTAGAGATCAGCCTGGCCAACATGGTGAAACCCCATCTCTACTAAAAATACAAAAAAATAAATTAACTGGGCATGGTGGCAGGTGCTTGTATTCCCAGCTACTTGGGAGGCTGAGGCAGGAGAATCGCTTAAACCCGGGAGGCAGAAATTGCAGTGAGCCGAGATTGCACCACCACACTCCAGTCTGGTGACAGAGCAAGACTCTGTCTCAAAAAAAAAAAAAAGAACTCGAACCGGAGCTTCACAGGTCAACTGGGGTTGGGGTTGTAGGGGCATGAGCCTGTCAGAGAATGGAGCCTGCTGCCAACAGAGGGGAGCTGGCATAGGGAGGCGGAGTGGGAGCCTGGCTGGGCCTGCCGTCAGAGTGGCTGTGGCCCTGGGCCAGATGCAGGTCTGGAGCCAAGGGTGGAGATCGAGCTTTGCCCAAGCCTTTGTGATGAATCAGCGCATTAGCTCAAGACCGGGGCAGGAAGGGAAGCAGGGTCTGTGTGTCCAAGACAGCCCTGAGTTAATTAAGACAAAAATAACTGTGCTCTATTCGTTTATCCCTTTTATCCTTTTCTCTTTTCACGCTTGGGCTTTAGGTTTCCATCTGTGGCCTCTCCTTCTTTTAGATCTAGGTTAAAATGGACAAAACCCTTTTGTTTTCATGGTGCCTGGTGGCTTAAAGTTGTCCCTAAGATGTTTGCAAGCCTCCAGGCAAAGAAGGAAGTGCTGGTGGAGGAGGCTGTGGTTGTCTTTCAGACATGCTTGGTGTCTTGTCTCTGAGGGTTCTTTCTGCCTGTCCGTCTCTTGGGCATGCTTGATCCAGCTGTAAAATTCAGCCTCTTGCTTGATTTCTATGTAGGAATCACGGTGAGTTTAGACTTTTTTGGAGGTTTAGGGGTAGGCGATGAGGAGGGGGTGACCAAGAGATAGAGGAGGGATTTCTTTGTAGAAATGCATCCAGAACGCAGGCATTGCCTTTCAGGAAATGTTCTTTGGTGACCCTTCCAGGCTAGATTTCATTTCATCCTGACCTTCCCATCTTTTCGGTTCTCTCTCCACATCATCCGCAGATTTCTCTCCATTCCTTTCAGTGGCAAAAACAACCCATTTCTTCCCTGTCCCCCCAACAGCCTCCCTAATGCTCTGCAAGCTCAGAGCTGACTTTTGTCTCACGAGATGTCATCTGCCCCAACCAGGTCTCTCAAGGCTAAAGATAGTTCCTGTACTGGTTAGGGTTCTGGGGCCAGCTGTTCTCTCTCTTCTTAATTTCACTTCTCTAGAAAACCTTCTTCAGGAAATTCCAACCTTGCTCAGCTCAACCGAGAGGGTCAGGGCAGGACTGCTGGTGGGGTTGTGTGTGCCTGCACACCCAGTCTGGTTCAGCAGTGAGATAATGGGGGTAGAGTGGAGCCACTTTTTCTTCACTGGTTTGGTCTGGTGCTGGTGTCCCATAAGCTCTCCCAGAAGAGTGCCCATGTTCTACAAACATACCCACTTAAGCAATTTGCCCTGAAGGTTCATCTTAAAAATTCATGTGAAATTGCACTTACCCTCCATGAGATAGCCATGTTGGTATGAATGTGAAAACAATGTTCTTCTCTAGGCTTGCAGTGTTTGTGCATTATTTTGCCTACTATGTGCCAGGAACAGTTCCAGGCAGTGAGGACTGCATGTGGAGCCCAAATGGAATGGAACTTGGACCCAGGTGGGAGAAGACCCATGTCAGTCATTCAGCCCACCAGCTGCAGTGTCTGTCTCCCAGCTGCAGACCTTTAGCGGTCTCATAAACCTGGTTATCAAGTGCTGTCTTCTGCTTCTCCAAGGGATTTCTGGAGCTGTTCGCACATCAGCTGCACAGCAGCACTTAGCAGACATCAGCTGGATGGGGAAATGAGTGAGTGAGCAAGTCCCACTCTGGTTCTCATCTGGAAGCATAGGAGAGCCACTCTTGGCTGGGGCTCAAATCCAGGGAATGGGATGCAAAATCATTTTTCTTTGAGTGTCTTCAGAGAGGATCAAGCGCACATTTAATGGAGAGTTGAGGCCCAGAGAGATAACATGGGCCTGCGGCTCATTCAAACTGGAACACCTGCAGTCCCCCGCCCCACACTGCCTGTCCTTGAGACATGCACAGATGTCCACAAACATGACAGAGAAACCCACACAATGAGGGTCATCCTCATGCTGGTGTCACCTGGGCCAGAGATAACAAATGCCAAGGTCACAGTGTTAATGCCTCCACTCCCACAGTCCCTGGCTGCCTGTTGGACGGTGAGTCAAGGGCGTGGGGCTGAGCAGGGTGTCAGGAGCCTCTGGGATGGGCAGGGAGGAATGTGCTCTCTGTGAACCATCTTTGGTCCATTACTGGCTGGGTACTTGCTTTAATTTGGTGGATGATATCCCTGGAGCTCCCTCGACTCCTATAGTGGTTTCCCCTCTGAAAGGGCTTCAGGGACCTCTGAGGGTCATCTTGGGGTCTCTAGGGGCAACCTGAATGAGCTACACAGGCATGCCTTAGTGTCCTTTGGCTTCTCTCATTGTGAGGCAGGGTGGGGTGGAGAAGGGAGAACAGGCTCTGGGGCCAGCACAGGTGAGCTTGAACCCAGGCTCTGTTGGCCCATTGGTGCCTCCCTGGGTGAGTCAAACAGCTTTTCCCAGGCCCAGTCTTTTTTTTTTTTTTTTTTAAGACAGAGTTTCCTTCTTGTTGCCCAGGCTAGAGTCCAATGGCTTACCGCAACCTCCACCTCCCAGGTTCAAACGATTCTCCTGCCTCAGCCTCCTGAACAACTGGGATTAGAGGTGCGTGCCACCATCCCTGGCTAACTTTATATTTTTAGTAGAGATGGGGTTTCTCCATGTTGGTCAGGCTGGTCTCGAATTCCTGACCTCAGATGATCTGCCCGCCTTGGCCTCCCAAAGTTCTGGGATTGCAGGTATGAGCCACCTTGCCCAGCCAGACCCAGTTTTATTTTCTGCAGCAAGGGAATAGTATATATTTCACAAAACAGAGGTAAAGATTAAACATAACAGGCTAGTCCCGCTGGCTCACACCTGTAATCCCAGCACTTTGGGAGGCTAAGGCTAGAGAATTCAGCCTGGCCAACATGGTGAAACCCAGTCTCTACTAAAAATACAAAATTTAGCAGGCCATGGTGGCATGTGCCTGTAATCCCAGCTACTCAGGAGGCTGAGGCAGAAGAATCACTTGAACACAGGAGGCGGAGGGTGCAGTGAGCCAAGATCATGCCACTGCACTGCAGCCTGGGCGACAAAAGCAAAACTCCAAGAAAAAAATTAGCTAGGTGGTGACATTTGCCTGTGGTCCCCCAGCTACTGGGGAGGCTGAGATGGGAGGATTACTTGAGCCCAGGAGACTGAGGCTGCAGGGAGCTGTGATTGTGCCACTGCACTCCAGCCTGGGCCAGAGTGAGATTCTGTTTTTAAAAAAAATGTTTTGAGGACTTGACGGAGTTTCCTCCTCATGCCAGTGGTCATCAGGCCCATGTGACTTTGCTGTGGGTGAGACTGAAGCCAACCAGGCATTAAATCGGTGCTGTCCAGCCTCCCCATAGATTTACCAAGACATCTCTCCTACTGGAAGGTCCTCCAATGACTGCTCTAGTTAGTAACTATTTCTAGTTAGGTTCTAGAACATTTTTAGTGAAATGTTCACTTGACTAGGTAACTTGATATGGTAAAAAGAATGCACATTTTCGTTGGGTGCGGTGACTCACACCTATAATCCCAGCACTTTGGGAGGCCAAGGTGGGCAGATCACCTGAGGTCAGGAGTTCAAGACCAGCCTGACCAACATGGTAAAACCCTGTATTTACTAAAAATACAGAAATTACCCAGCCCTTATTTCTTTTCTTTTAATTAATTTTTTTTTTTTTTTTTTGAGATTGAGTCTCACTCCGTCACCAGGCTGGAGTGCAGTGGCGAGATCTCTGCTCACTGAACCTCGGCCTCCTGGGTTCAAGCAAGCCTTCTGCCTCAGCCTCCCTAGTGGCTAGAATTACAGGCCTGTGCTACAATGCCCAGCTAATTTTTGTATTTTTAGTAGAGACAGGATTTCACCATGTTGGCAAGGCTGGTCTCCAACTCCTGATTTCAAGTGATCTGCCTTTCCTTGGTCTCCCAAAGTGCTGGGATTCCAGGCATGAGCCACTGTGCCTGGCCAGCCCTGATTTCTTGGGAAAAAAAACCAAAAACCAAAAAACAACATTACCTCCTCAAAGATCCTATCTCCAGATAACCACACTCTTAAGGGGTAGGGGTTAGGACTTAAATGCATGAAATATTGGGGGACACAGTTCATCGTTATAGCTGCTCATTTTATGTCTATATATTCGCTTGAGACAGAGTTTCACTGTCACCCAGGCTGGAGTGCAGTGGTGTAATTACAGCTCACTGCAGCCTCAGCCTCCTGGCCTCAAGCAATTCTCTTGTCTCAGTTCCTGAGTAGCTGGGACCACAGGCATGTACCACCACACCTGGCTAATTTTTGTATTTTTTGTACACATGAGGTTTTTTTTTTTCTGTTTTATTTATTTATTTATTTATTTATTTTGGTAGAGATGAGGTTTTGCCACATTGCCAGGCTGGTCTCAAACTCCTGAGCTCAAGCAATTGGGCCACCTCGGCCTCCCAAAGTGCTAGGGTTTTAGGCGTGAGCCCTGCGCTCGGTCTAGCTGCTCTTTATTACAGGAGCTCTCAATTCCTCCCCGCCGCTCCTTCGTCCCTCCTCCCAATCTGGACTGTTTCCATGGTTTGGGAGTTGGTGATTCTGCAGGGAGTGCTTGCAATATTTTTCAGAGTTTCAAGGGAAAAGCTGATGTCAGGAAGAGAAAAACGTGAAAAGCCTGCTTAGCATTGTCTAGATGCCGGGTCTATCTCTGGTACTTTGCTTGAGCTAAGCGTACTGATAAATTGTTTGCTGTTTCTGGAATTATGGAAGTGTACTGCAACCAGGTGAGAGGAGGAGAAGAAACAGGAAACAGTGGTTCCCACACCAGGAAAAAATAAAATAAAATAAAAAAAAGAACACTAGAAAAAAAAAGAGTATTTTTTCCTCAAATTTCTAACATTCAGACTCACACTTCCCCCTTCCTTCTGTTCAAGTAGCTTCATGAAGCCCTGCCCTCTGATGTTACGAATAATTACACTGACCCACTCATAAAAATGTTGGCCAGTTACGGCAAGTCTGCTGTAGCAAACCTGTCCTGAATATTTTATGGATTTCTAAAAGCCTGCTCTGTGGTTTGAGCTGAAAGGGGACGGCAGGAATTCCTTTTTCTTACTGGAATAGTCTCAGGTCCCTGTGAGCCCAAGGATAGGTCAGTCTCTTCTTGTAGTTACTGAAGAAAATTTTTATCTCTGGGTGCAAGATAAAAAGGACTCTGGAATTTTCAGAGACAGATTTTAAAATATAAAGTTTTGTATGCATAAAAAGTAAATATAAATGGTAATAACAATTAATATGTACTTTCAGTGCACAATAGCATTCAGTCCTTATATCAATCTTTTAAGACCTTTTAACAGATGAGGAAACTGAGGCATAAGGAATGAGGTAATCTGTCCAGGATCCCAGATCGGTCAGCAGTAAAGTCAGGACATGAACCCAGTTCAGTGACTGGCATTCAGCAAAGACAGCCGGGGCAGTGACGGAGAGAGACCGAAAAACACCAAGAGAGACCGAGGGCTCCTGCTGAGCCAGCAGGGTGGGGAGAACATGGGCTGGAGCAGAAAGTGGACTGAGCCCCAGAGACTCCCTCAAAGAGCTGGAATGCCAGTTGGGGATCTGCATGAGTTAGCACTTCAGTACACATATACTCACAAATATTGTGTCAGGGAGGGTGGGGAGGAGAGGCTGGAATTCAGACTGAGAGACTCAGGAAGGCTTTACCATAGAGGCTTGGGAGTTAGACTAGAAGAAAGTGGGATTTCTGTCTTTGAATCTTCTGACAGTAGAATCTAGCCGGGAAGACAACTAGATGTGGCTGGAAAGAGGGGCCGAAGGAGGGAGGGGAAGCACCAGGAAGGGATGCCAGCCACAGTCGACCCTGAGCCGCTCTTCTGAAGAAGTTTCACATGTAGCCTTTCGTAGCCATGCCTCTGAAATTGGTTTTTGCTGCTCTCTGTACTTCAAATGCCCACTTCAAATGTCCTACCCTCTCTCCATTTCCACCTGGGAGTTCAGGCCAAGAATGAAAGCATCTGCTTTCCGCAGCATTATTGATTCCTGTGGTGGGAAGTGAGCTCTGCCTCCCCTAAGCCTGCTGGAGTTCATTCTCCATCATAACCTTGCCAGTGGCCTTCAGGTACTTGGGCATAAGTGCCACTACGCTAGGTCACACCCTGCACTTCTCTGCTCTCACTCAGGACTGGTTCCTGCCTGCCTCCCTTAGCCCCTTCCTGCTAAATGAGTCCATGGATGAGTTATGGGAGCCCCTCAGGCAATCCCCCACCGGCCTCAGGAGGTCTTGGTGCTCACAATACATTTAGAATTCTCTGGGAAGCAGATGGAACGGAACCATGACTATTATCTACTTCGAGACACCTCCCTAAGATTTGTGTTCCCTTTTACAAGAAAATATGCCAGGCAAAGAAAGAGAAAGTTTCATGCCAGACAGATCCCTTGCAAAACTCCCCTGGGTCTACAAACTACATTTGCTTTTTTCTGTTTCAATTTGACAGTTAAAAAACAAAAACCTCACCCATCATTATTATAAATAAGGCAAGAGAAGCATGTCAGGATGCCTTTGTGAGCCCCTTCTCTGCACCACAGGAAGAAAGAAAAGGGGCTTGAAGTCTCTCTGCAGAGGCTCTTCCAGAGTGTGGCTGCAGGGTCCAGACGACACATCAGTGGTGGTAAGGACCCTGGACAGCTGGGCAGCGAAGAGGCCCGTTCAGCGTGGGAACTTCTCCTATATTGCATGGCTTTGGACAGGGACCAAGGAGACTGCAAAATCATGTTGCCTAACCTCTGTCTCTTGGTGCTCAGAAACTTCCTCTTTACTGTGACAAGCACCAAGACGAGGCTGATCCAGAGAGGCCACGGATGTCCTGGGTGCTCCTGCACCTGTAGCCTCCTGCAAGCCCCTGCTCAGCAGCCAGGACTGGTGACACCTTTGGAGGCCCTGGATGTTTGTTTTGCCCTCTCTGGTTTGAGGGTCACAAAAGCAGAGTCTGACTCCATAACCAGCCCCCCGCCTTCCTCCCTTCTGTTCATTTTCCCAGTGAAGACTAGAGGGCTCCTTCTGTTGGCCATGCCTGCCCACCCTGCTGTCCTGGTCTTGGGTCCAGACCACACCTGATCTTTCCTTCGTCTCCAGGATGCACTGGATGGCTGTGTGACTGCCCATGGAACAACCTCAGGGGGTGCTGCTCCCATAAATGGTGAGGTGAATTGCACAATGGAACGCAATAGCCCGTGAACCCCCTCCACAGGTCATAAACAGTCCTGGTCAGGGCGGAGTCCACCAGAGGCTCCCTGCGTTGGCAACTCAGGGTTTTTTTGTTATTATTCTGAGACAGGGTCTTGCTGTGTCACCCAGGCTGGAGTGCAGTGGTGCAATCACAGCTCCCTGCAGCCTTGATCTCCTGGACTCAACTGATTCTTCCACCCTAGCCTCCTGAGTAGCTGGAACCACAAGCATGCACCAACATGCCTAGCTGATATTTTATTTTAATTTTTTTCTTTTTTTCCATCTATGTAACAACTGAAGATCCTAGCTAATTAATTTTTTTTTTTTTTTTAAGAGATAGGGTCTTGCTATGTAGCTTAGGCTGGTCTTGAACTCCTGGACTCAAGTGATCCTTATACCTCAGCCTCCCAAAAATGCTGAGGCTACAGGTGTGAGCTGTTGCACCCAGCCTTTTTTATTTTTGAGACAGGTTCTCACTGTTGCCCAGGCTGGAGCACAGTGGCACAATCAGGGTTCACTGCAGCTTTAAATTCCTGGGCTCAAGCAATCCTCCTGCCTTGGCCTCCCAAGTAGCTGGGACCACTGGCGTGTGTCACCACACCTAGCTAAATTAACTGATTTTTATTTATTTACTTTTTTTGTAGAGACAAGGTCTCCCTATGTTGCCCAGGCTGGTCTTGAACTCCTGGCATCAAGTGATCCTACCACCTTGAACTCTCAGAGTGCTGGGATTACAGACACAACCCACCATGCCTATCCCTATTTCTCTTTTTTCTAAGAAAAAGTTCAGTGACAGTAACAAGAGGCAATGAATACATGGCCTCAGTGTTGGGGAGAAACTAAAGGAGGGAGGAGGAACAATGGAACGTGTAAGCCTTAGACAAAGAGGGTATCTTCTACTCAGTTCTAGCAGATTCCTGCCGAGAGGGGATGAGAGCAGAATGGTGCCATGGCTTCTGGTTTATTCGTTAGAAGTAGAAATTCGTATTTTTGGATGCAGCCTCCTGCTTTTTAAACGTTGGCTCAAATGCAGGAAAAAACAGGAGTCCGGGTGAGAGGAGAGGGTGATTTGGAGCTGGGGGTGCTGCAAGGAGGTGGTGAGAAGTGGGAATATTCTGAAGGCAGAGACATCCTCATGGGTTGGGCATGGGTATGAGAGAAAAAGAGGAATCAAGGATGATTCCAAGTCTGTCTTTGGTTGAGCCACTGGGCTCCTGCAGCAGCCTCCTAACGACCCCCCCTACAACGACCCTCCTGCTTCCGCCCTCTCGCCGGCATGCCAGTCTCAATGCAGCGCCCAAGGGCTTCTTCAAAACCTGAGTCAAATCATACACTCCCTTGCTCAAAGCCTACCAACAGCACCCACACCATCGAAGTAAAAGTCCAGGCCCAGGGAGGAGAATGGGGGCTGCCAAGGGCTAGGGAATGGGGAGTTAGTGTTTAATAGCTGCAGCGTTTCAGCTGGGGCATGAGAAGGTTCTGGAGATGGAGTGGAGACAGTTGTGCAACAATGGGAATGTCGTAAGCGCAGGTGGGGAAGACTTCAGAGGAGGGAGTTTTATGGGGGCGAGCAGGGGCTCCGTTTTGGGCATGTCAAGAATGGGATGCTTTATTAAACATTCAAGCCAAGACAAGTTCAGAGAGCGCCAAGATGGGGACATGGATTTGCAATCCATCAGTGTAGAGATGGCATCGGCTCCATGGGACTGAGAGTTCACCAGTAAAGTCTTTTAGGCTGGCTGAGAGTACCACGGACACCATGGCGACTCCCATGACCCGCTGGTACACCTCTGGATGGCCTCCTGGAACTAAAAGTCTGAGGTAACTGGAAAACCACAAAAGGAGAAAGAATGCTCAACCTCTGCGGTGCCTAATCAA
Source organism: Alouatta palliata (assembly GCA_004027835.1). Classification (NCBI taxonomy): domain Eukaryota; kingdom Metazoa; phylum Chordata; class Mammalia; order Primates; family Atelidae; genus Alouatta; species Alouatta palliata. The sequence continues at coordinate 95,933 of PVKV010003546.1, read as the reverse complement.
TTTTGAGACATTCTCTATTGTTCCTTACTCCTGCTTCAATTGATAAGGCAATCGGACTTTGTAACTGACCTTGGCCAACCTCATGACTCCAAACCCTACGAACCCCCTTCACAGCTTGCAAAAAACTGCCCTAAACTGTAACTTCTGTAACTTTTCACTGCCTACCCCAACCCTATAAAACCAACTCCTATCCCACCGTCCTCCGCTGACTCTTTTTTTGGACTCAGCCCTCCCACACCTGGGTGAATAAACAGCCATGTTGCTCACACAAAGCCTGCTTCGAGGGCGGGGGAGTGGGGTCTCTTTATTCAGAGCGCGCGCATTTTAACAACCAGTGTATCGAGAACAGCCAAAACCAAACCAAACTCTTTCCACAAGTCCCGGAAGTGAGACAAAGACTTGAAGGCTAAAAGGTCAGCGTCCCAAGGAGGGATGAATAAGGGGAAGATGAGGAGCAGCAGCGAGGGAGGGAGGACCGGAGGACCGCTGGAAGGGTGTGCGCTCTGCTCGTGGGCTCGGGTGGAGAGGTGCATTGGGAGCTCCGCACCATCAGGGTTTGCACCTGCATCTGTCCACAGCCCCTGCTAAATCTGAGGGCCATCGGGAGGCAGTTCAGAACTGGAATTTTGTGAGGACACAAGATTAGGGGTAGGAATTGAGGAGCAGTGAAGGAGGGCCGGGCGTGTAGGGAGGTGCCCCAGAGGAGGGAATGGGAGTGTGTGGGTTGGGGAGCAGCTATTCAGAGGGGTCCGCTGTGGGGCCCAGACACTGGGGCTGATCCCCAGAGTAAAGAAGATGCACATATCCTCTAGGGACCTGAACTGTCCCCCCACACCCCCATAAGAAGTCTGGAACTGCTGATAGAAGTCTCCTCAGTTAACTGACTTGGGGCTGACAAGGTCTGATGGCGAGAGCCAGGGATGGCAAGGCCTGCACAAATGAGGCCTGGTCTGTATTATGGTCTAAATAGTGACTTCCCCCAAATCCACATGGTGAAGCCCTAAGCCCAGCTACCTTCGAATGTGACAGTATTTGGAGATAAGTTCTTAATTTTTGTTTTGTTTTAGGGTCTTGCTCTGTTGCCCAGGCTGGAGTGCAGTGGCATAATGATGGCTCACTGTAGCTTCTACTACCTGGGCTCAAGTGATCCTCCTGCCTCAGCCTCTTGAGTAGCTGGGACTACAGGTGCGGGCTACCACACCCAGGTAACTTTTTAAAATTTTTGTAGAGACAGAGTCTCCCCATATTGCCCCAATGGTCTCAAACTCTCGCTCCTGCCTCTCAAAGTGCTGGGATTACACTGTGAGCCACCACACCCAGTCTTTGGAGACAAGGTCTTTAAAGAGGTAGTGAAGTTAAAGGAGGCTGTTAGGGTGGACTCTAATCCAATCTGATTGGTGTCCTTATAGGAGGAGGGAGAGACATGAGGGGTGCATGTACACAGAATAAAAACAATGTGGGAACACAGAGAAGGCATAGTCTCAGCAGAAAGCCGCCAGGCCAACACCTTGATCTCAGACTTCTCCATAACTGTGAGAACAGCAACACCTATGGTTAAATTGCCCAGCCTGTGGTATTTTGTTACGGAAGCTTGAGCAGACTAACACAGCCTGGCACTTTTGCTCTGAAGTTTACAGGATTGATTGGAATTCATGGGAATAGATTTGTAGTTGCACAACTCAGTGCTAGTCAGGGATTTTACCCAGTGTGATTCTTTTGGTGAAACAGTGGCTCCCACTTCCTACTGTCAACCCAAACCAAGGCCAAGGAAAGCATCCATTCACCCATCCATTCCATCATTTACTCATTCACTCAACAAATATATTGAGGACTTAGTATAAAGGTCTTATAAAGGTGTTGAAACCTTGTCCATATCAGGGTTAGACATGGCTAAGTTCAGGGGAATTAGAACATATTAACCTGCATAACAAATACAGCTTTTAATGACATTCGCAAACAAATGAAAACGGAAACAAAGTCCAAATCAGTTTTTGAAAATAATCCAGAAAAAGAATGGAAGTTTCAGTTCCATAAATAACTAAGATCCAGAAATCAGATAATTCCATATTATATTGAAAATGAGGAAACTGGGCCAGTCATGGTGGCTCATGTCTATAATCCCAGCATGTTGGGAGGTTGAGGTGGGTGGATCACCTGATGCCAGGAGTTCAAGGCCAGCCTGGCTAACATGGTGAAACCCTGTCTCTACTAAAAATACAAACATCAGCCAGGCATGGAGGCACACACCTACAATGTCAGCTACTCGGGAGGCTGAGGCATGAGAATCACTCGAACCTTTCATAAAGCAAGTTGTCTACCTGGGGAGGCCCAGAAGGCAAGAAACACAGGGTGTCTTCTGAGCGAAAACACCTAAGAATCAAGGCCCTTGGTTCAACTGCCTAAAAGGAATTGAAGCTTGTGAGTTTGGAAGCAGATTCTGCTAGTTGGCCCTTTAAATAAGACTCAACCTAGGTTAGCACCTTGAGTGTGGTCTTGTGAGAGACCATAAAATGGAGGAACCAGCTGAGCTGTGTCCAGATTCCTGACACACAGAAACCGTGAGATAATACGTGTGTGTGTGTGTGTGTGTGTGTGTGTGTGTGTGTGAGTGACAGAATCTTGCTTTGTCACCCAGGCTGGAGTGGTGGCATGATCACAGCTCATTGCATCGTTGAACTCCTGGGTTCAAGCGATCCTCCTGCCTCAGCCTTCTGAGTAGCTATGACTGCAGGTAAACGCCACCATGCCCAGATAAAAAATACCAAAACTTATTTTTTGGTAGAGATGGTATCTCACTACGTTGCTAAGGCTGGTCTCAAAGTGCTGGGCTCCAGTGATCCTCATGCCTCAGCCTACCAAAGTTTTGGGATTATAGGTGTGAGCCCCTATGCCCTGCTTGTATGCTGTTTTAGGTGCTAAATTTGTGCTTCTCTGTCACTCAGCAGTAAACAGCTAAGACAATCCTAAACAAGGTTTTTGAGATGTAGAATAAAGATTCTCTGAGGCCCAATTAGCGTTGGCCTGAAGCAAATTCCCTGAACAGAAAAGGAAGTGCAGTGCCCAGTAAATCTGAGTCTTCTGGGATTAGGTCCCTTGCTGCTAAACCCTCATAAACCCTCAGATTCCTTCCTGATGAAATGAGAAGCTTGGATAGTTCTCAAAGATCCTTTTCTTTTCTTTTCTATAGACAGAGTCTTGCTGCCCAGGCTGTGGAGTGCAGTGGAACGAACTTGGTTCACTGCAAACTCTATCTCCCCAGTTTAGGTGATTCTCCTGACTCAGCATCCCAAGTAGCTGGGACTACAGGAGGGCACACACCACCGTGCCTGGCTAGTTTTTGTATTTTTAGTAGAGATGGGGTTTTGCCATGTTAGCCAGGCTGGTCTCGAACTTCTGACCTCAGGTGATCCACTCACTTTGGCCTCCCAAAGTTCTGGGATTACATGCGTAAGCCACCATGCCCAGCCAATTTCTTTATTTTTATTTTTGTGTATGTGTTGTATGTTTTTAGATTTGAGGTTACTGTGAGGCTTGCAAATAATATCTTATAAACCGTTATTTTAAACTGATGACAACACTGATTGCATAAACGAAAAACAATAAACAAGCAAAAAGAAAACTAATATATATATATTTTTGAGACGGGGTCATGCCCTGTTGCCCATGCTGGAGTGCAGTGGCATGATCTCAGCTCACTGCAACCTTCACCTTCTGGGTTCAAGCGATTCTTCCACCTCAGCCTCCCAAGTAGCTGGGATTACATGCACACATCACCATGTCCAGCTAATTTTTGTAATTTTAGTATAGACGGGGTTTCACCATGTTGACCAGGCTGGTCTCAAACTCTTGACCTCACAATCTGCCTGCCTCGACCTCTCAAAGTGCTGAGATTACAGGCATGAGCCACCGCACCCGGCCAACTAATAAAAATTCTACACTTCAACTTCACTCTGTCACCTAGGCTGGAGTGCAGTAGAGCTATCTCAGCTCACTGCAACATCCACCTCTCAGGTTCAAGCAATTCTCCCACCTCTGCCTCTCTAGTAGCTGGGATTACAGATGAGCCCTAATTTTTAAATTACCATGCCCGGCTAATTTTTGTATTTTTAGTAGAGACAGGGTTTCACCATGTTGGCCAGGCTAGTCTCGAACGCCTGATCTCAGGTAACCCACCTGCCTCCGCCTCCTAAAATGCTGGGATTATAGGAATGAGCTGCCATGCCTGGCCCATTGTTTCTATGTACTGTCTATGACTTGAAAAGTCGTGGTAGTGGTTATTTTTGATTGGTTCATCTTTTAGTCTTCTTCCTCAAGATATGAGTAGTTTACAGACGATGATTACAGTATTATATTTTCTATTTTTCTGTGTACTTACCACTGAGTTTTAGACCTTCGTATGATTTCCTATTGCTCACTAATGTCTTTTTCTTTCAGATTGAAGAACTTCCTTTAACAATTTTTTTTTTTTTTGTGATGATTTTTTTTTTCACTCTGTCACCCAGGCTGGAGTGCAGTGGCACAATCTTGACTCACTGCAACCTCCATTTCCTGTTCAAGTGATTCTCATGTCTCAGCCTCCCGAGTAGCCAGGATTACACACATAAGCCAACACGTTTGACTAACTTTTTGTACTTTTAGTAGAGATGGGGTTTTGCCATGTTGGCTGGGCTGGTCTCGAACTCCTGGCCTCAAGTGATCTACTCACCTCAGGCTCCTAAAGTGTTAGAATTACAGGCAGGAGCCACGACCCTGGCCCCTTCAGCATTTCTTGGGGGACAGGTCTAGAGGTGATGAAATCCCTCAGCATTTGTTTGGGAAAGTTTTTATCCTTGATGTTCAAAGGATATTTCTGCTAGATAAACTACTCCAGGAAAACGTTTTTTTCTTCAGCATTTTAAATACGTCATACTTTCTATCCTGGCCTTTCCACTGAAAAGTGCTGCCAAATGGATTGGAGCCCCACTGTACGCCATGTGTTTCTTTCCTCTTGCTGCTTTGAGGATCTTTTCTTTATCCTCGACCTTTGGGAGTTTGATTATTAAATACCTTCAGGTAGTCTTTTTTGGGTTAAATCTGGTGTTCAATTCTTGTTATTAATAGTGACACTTTTCTCTACGTTTGGGAAGTTCTCTGCTATCCTATTGAAGAAACTTTCTGTAATCTCTACTTTCTCTTTAAGGGCAGTAACTCTTGGATTTGCCCTTTTGAGGCTATTTTCTAGGTCTTGTAGGCATGCTTCGTTGTTTTTTATTTTTTGTCTTCTCTGATTGTGTATTTTCAAATAGCCTGTCTTCAAGCTCACTCATGCTACTGGATCAAGTCTGGAATCAAGCACCCAAAGGGCCCTCTTGGTGTTCTTCCACACTGTGGCCAAGCTGGTACCTAAGCTCAAGACAAAGTGCCCTTTCCTCTTCCCTCTCCCTCCCTCAAGCAGCAGTCTCTCTTCATAGCCACCAGAACTGTGAATGTGCTTCGGGTCACACCTGAAGCCGGCACATCTCAGTCTCACTCAAGGCCCACTGTCTGCACTACTCGGTTACTGCTGCTGATTATTCAGGACCCAAGGGCTCTTTAGTCACCAGATGACTAATTGTTCTAGGACTGAGTTCTTCCCTTCCGGTCAGTGGGTTCCCTTCTGGCCCAGGGTGTGTCTAGAAATGTCACCCAGGAAATAGGGCCTGGAACGGAGGCCTCATGACTGTGACTAGTGTCTCATCCTACTGTGGCTGAGCTGGTATCCAAGTTGCAAGACAAAGTCCTCTTGACTTTTCCTTCTCTTCTCCTATGCATCAGGAAGGAGTCTCTTCCGGAGCTGTAAGCTGTGCTGTCTGGGACTGTGGGAGGGGTGCTGCAAGCACTCCCTTAGCCACCCTGAGTGGTGACTTATGAGGTCATGTTCCCCCAACATCCACTGGCTCTGAGCCCACCGCAGCACCAGGACTTGCCTAGGAATGGCTGTCCTTGTGGCCTAAACATCTTCAGGTTTATTTAGAGCCCCATCGCTCTTAGCCCATGGTGGTAAGGCTTGCCAAAACTCAAGGTCCAACCTCTGGGATGGGCTGGAATCTATCCTTTTGGCTAGGACTGTTCTAAATGCTCCCTCCAGGGGCAGTGACTGAGTTCTTCCCCATGTCAGTAGCTCTGAGTTCCAATTCAAGGTCCCACAATTGCTGTGCCCTCATGCCACATAGCCAGCCACTGCCAGGGGATGGGGGGAGGTGGTCGGCAATTTAAGACTGCCTTTTCCAACCTCTTCAGTGACTCAGGAATATGACGTATAAAACCAGGTACTGTGATTACTCTCCTGATTTCTGGTTCTTAAGAAGGTATTTTTTTGTGTGGGTAGTAGTTAAATTTGGTGTTCCTGCATGGAGGATGATCAGTGGAGGCTTCTGTTTGGCCATCTTGCTCCACTTCTATTTAATTAATTTTTTTGTAGAGACAGTGTCTCACCATATTGCCCAGGCTGGTCTTGAACTCTTGGGCTCAAGCCGTTACCTGCCTTGGCTTCCCAGAGTGCTGGGATTACAGACATAAGCCACCATGCCCAGCCTCCACTTCTATTTAAAATAATTTTTTGCATCAACTTTGGACAAGAATTTTTCAAGAAAAATATTTTTAAATTTAAATTAAAAATTTTTTAAAGCTCTGCTCAGAAGCACACACAAATTTTTAATGTGCTTATTATTTCACTTCTGCAGAAAAATATGATAGGAAAATTGAATAAAAGAAACTTAGATTAACTATTTTGGGGGGACCATTTCATTTTTGTGTACATATTTGCTTAACATCAGTGAATGTCCAGGCCAGGTTCAGGTAACTGAAGGGCCTTTATAAGTGGTTTATATTTTCTATAGACGATGTTTACTGCAAACACACTCTGGAGCAAAATGGGAAATAACATATTTCTGGAGATGGGCACAGAAATTCTAATCCAGTAAATTGTTTCTTTCTCAGGCAGCAGGGCTGCTATGCCACAATTCGTAGGCATAGCCTATAAACCAGGGTACAGCCCACCCAAAACAAGGCCAGCCAATATATGCTGTATGATGGTCAGGCTTCAAAATTCAAATCACCTGTCTGCAAAGATAAACTCAAAAACCCTTTGTGAGATGCATGCTACCAAAAGGGGATCACTGGGCCGGGCACGGTGGCTCACACCTGTGATCTCAGCACTTAGGGAGGCCGAGGAGGGCGGATCACAAGGTCAGGGGTTTGAGATCAGACCGTCCAGCATGGTGAAACCCCGTCTCTACTAAAAATACAAAAAATTAGCCAGGCATGGTGGTGCATGCCTGTAATCCCAGCTCCTTAGAAGCTGAGGAAGGAGAATTGCTTAAACCCGGAAGGTGGAGGTTGCAGTGAGCCGAGATTGTGCCATTGCACTCCAGCCTGGGCAACAAGAGTGAAACTCTGTCTCAAAAAAAAAAAAAAAAAAAGGGTTCACTGGGACGGGTGAAGTGGCTCATGCCTATAATCCCAGCACTTTGGGAGACCGAGGCGGGTGGATCACCTGAGGTCAAGAGTTCAAGACCAGCCTGACCAATACAGTGAAACATTGTCTCGACTAATAATACAAAAGTTAGCCAGGCACAGTGGCTCACGCCTGTAATCCCAGTACTTTGGGAGGCCGAAGCAGGTGGATCATCTGAGGTTAGGAGTTTAAGACTAGCCTGGCCAATATGGTGAAACCCCGTCTCTACTAATAATACAAAAATTAGCTGGCTATTGGGGCACACACATGTAATCCCAACATTTTGGGAGACCAAGGAAGGTAGATTACCTGATGTTAGGAGTTCAAAACCAGCCTGGCCAATATGGTGAAACCCTATCTCTACTAATAATACAGAAATTAGCCGGGTATGGTGGCACATGGCTGTAATCCCAGCTACTCAGGAGGCTGAGGCAGGAGAATGCTTGAACACAGGAGGCAGAGATTGCAGTGAGCTGAGACTGCGCCACTGCACTCCAGCCTGAAGAAGAGAGTGAAACTTCCTCTCAAAAAAAAGGCTGGGGGGCGTGGATCACTGCTGTTGGTGAGCCAGCAGCTCTATGAGTCTGTGTCACATTGTTACATTTAAAATGTATCAAAAAAAACTGTCTACTAGGACATGAATCCATGAAGTACGTTAGGTCCAATATGTGTCAATCCATGTTCATGCAGATTCCTTTCTGCTTGTGGAAGTTGCTTAATTTTTCTGGTTATGATATGAATATTGTTACATTTTCCTCGATAGTACATCACCTACTTGATGATTTTGCATCTCAGCATTATACCCTGCTTCTCTTAGCAGCCAGGGCCTCCCAGTCTTCCTCAGCCACACCAGGGTTCACTGCAACCTCTACTCAGCTGGCCCGGGTGCAGCCATCTTTCAAGAAATCTAGATTTTGAAGCAAAATTTCAGAGCAAAATTTTCACAGGGACTTTCTGGCATAATTTGACGAGGTCATGGTGGTTTTTTTCTCTGTCTTCCGGTCTGCGTGGTTCCTGGCCTGCTGTCAGGGCATGATTTAAGAGGGTTGTTTGCTTAGCATGAGTGGAGGCCCCCACAGGCCAGTTCCCACCCCAGGGGGACTTGAGGGAAGCATGAGGGGGAGGTCAAGGGGAGCTGCTGAAGCATGGACATCAGACCAGTCCACGTGCAGGCCAGGAGAGGGCACGAGCTTCACAACACAGCGAAACTCCACTAGTTTCATCAGAAGTCTTTGAAAGGAGCTTTCATTTTCATAGTTTTGCTTCCTCTATTCTTGGCTTGTACAGTGACCTCAATGTCTCCTGACCATGGAATCACATGCCAGTATCTATTCTGGAGTTTGAGCTTTATGAAACCCTCACTCTTTGGCAATAGCTGGTTTGTGGTCTGGTGTGAGCAGTGGGGAACAGTCTTCCTGCCACTTTCCAGTCATGTCCACGTGATTCCAATCTAAAACAGATTTTTTTGGGGAGCCCTTGATGGTAACCTCCAACAGAAGAAGCCATGCTAGGCAGATTCTCCTGAGACAGGCCCTTATATGCTAGTAAGAGCCTTCGTTGAGTACTTTTAGCATTTACAAAGCCTCTCCAAAGACAGTCTTTCATTTAACCTGCCCAGCAATGTCAGGGGTAGGTGTTTCAAGTCCATTTTACAGATGAGAAGATATGCCGCTGAGTGGGAGAATGGTGGGGTAGGAAGCGTGGTTAAGGAAGAGAACCAGCATTTATGAAGTATCTTTCTGGGGCTAACACTGTGCTGGGTGCTTTATATATGTTTGATCCTTGAACACACTTGTGAAGCTAGTAGCATTTTCATGCTATTTTCTTTTTTAGGTGAGATCGCTGAGGCTCAAACAGGCACAGCAGTAAGTGGATGAGCAGAACTAAAACACTGCTCTGCTATCTCATGGTTTGTGCTTATGCCCATCACTTCTTAATCAGTTATCTTTTTCTGAGCAGCAGTTTACCCCCAAACTTAGTGGTTTAAAACAACAGCAGTCATGTATGATCTCACGGTTTCTGTGAATCAGGGATCTGGGAGCAGTGTCGCCGGGCTGTTCTGACCTATGGTCTCTGATGGAATCGCTGTGAGGTGTCCGCTAGGGGGCGCTGTCATCTGAAGGCTTGACAAGCTGGTGCATCTGCTTCTGAGGTGGCTCCCTTGCATGGCCAGCAAGGTGGTGCCGCCTCTTGGCAAGAGGCCTCAGTTTGCCTTTGAGCTGCTTGAGCACCCTCTCCACATGGTGCTGGCTTCTCCCAGAGTGAGTGACACAAAAGAGAGCAAGGCAAAAGTTGCAATGCCTTTTAGGACCTTGCCTTGGACACCAGAGTCACTTCTGCAATACCCCTCCCAGTGGTTACACAGGCCAGCCCTATACAGTACAGGAGGGTCAGCAGATGTTGAGGTCTCTGTGCAGGAAAAGGTTCAGAGAGGAAGCTCAGGTGTGTGACCACCAGGAGCAGGGATTGCTGGAGCTGTCTTGAGTGCTAAGTACGACACTGAAATACAACACTGCTCATCCAGCCAATGAAAATGGATGTCTGCATTGGCTGCTGAAAAACACTCCTTACAGGAACAGCATTTTCATACTGTTAACTGGGTTCCGGGATCTGACAGTGTGACATTTTTTAGGTTTTCCTAATTTTATAATCAAAATTGGACTCCGGAGTTTCTTCCCACCAATAATGTGAACATTGGAAAAGATTAACATAAAAAGATAGAATTTGGGTTTTGGAATATTTCATGAATTAGAAATTTTAAGCATTCAGTATACGTTAAAAAAAAAAAAAAAAAAAAAAAAAAAGATTTCCCCCTCTGAGTCCAGGAGTTTGAGAGCAAGTTGGGCAACACAGCAAGAAACTATCTCCACAAAAAATAAAAATAAAATTAGTTGGGTGTGGTGGTGTGTGCCTGCAGTCCCAGTTACTCGGGAGGGTGAAGTGGGAGGAACGCTTGAGCTGAGGAGGTCAAGGCAGCAGTGAGCTATGACGGTGCTGCTGCACTGTAGCTTGGGTGACAGAGTAAGACTGTGTCTCAAAAAAAAAAAAAAGCTGGGCATAGTGGCTCATGGCTGTAATCCCAGCACTTGGGGAGGCTGAGGTGGGTGGATCACCTGAGGTCAGGAGTTTGAGACCAGCTTGGGAAACATGGTGAAACTCAGTCTCTACTGAAAAATACACAAATCAGCTGGGTGTGGTAGCATGTGCCTCTAATCGCAGCTACTGGGGAGGCTAAGGCAGGAGAATCAGCTTGAACCCAGGAGGCAGAGGTTGCAGTGAGCTGAAATGGCACCACTGCACTCCAGCCTGGGTGACAGACTGAGACTCTCTCTCAAAATAAATAAATAAATAAATAAATAAATAAATAAATAAATAAAAATTCCCAACATAGCTTAAACTAAGATTATCACACTTAAAAAGCAACAATTCTTTGACATCACCTAACACTCAATCCAGGTAGACCCCTAATGTCCTTTTCAGTTAGTTTATATAGATAGAACCAAGCATTGCACTTAGTTGTTACGTCTCTTAACTTTCTTTGACTCAAAAGGAGACCCTTTCATCACTGATCCTGGCACCGAGAGTTGTGCAGCATGCCCCACTTTGTGGCGTTGTCTAGCTGCTTCCTGCTGTGAAGCTTAGTCTATTCCTCCACACCTAAATTTCCTATAGTGGAAAGGTAGATGGAAAGTAACTCATTAGCTGGAATTCATCACAGGAGATGGACTTCATGTGTCCGTGAATCAAGAGGCACAGAGAATCTGGCTGTCCTTCCATTAGTGTTGTTTACAGTAACTCCTGGATTTAAGGGGGACACCTTGATCTCCTCACTGGGTGGCCAGAAAGTTCTCACACACACACACACACACACACACGCACACACGCACACACTGAGACGGAGTTGTCCAGGTTGGAGACTGGAGTGCAACGGCGTGGTCTCGGCTTACCGCAACCTCTCCCTCCCGGGTTCAGGTGACTGTCCTGCCTCGGCCTCCCGAGCAGCTGGGATGACTATATCCAGCTAATTTTTGGTATTTCTAGTAGAGACCGGCTTTCCCCACGTTGCTCAGGCCAGTCTCGAACTCCCGCCCTCAGGTGATCTGCCCGCCTCGGCCTCCCGAAGTGCTGGGATGAGAGGCGTGAGCCACCGCGCCGGCTTTTTTTTTTTCATCAATAGCCTCTATTTACTGTTGTAAGTTACACGCAACGCATTTTTGATAAGATACATCAGGAGGGCTCCGGGAAGGTTAGTTGACATTTCAGCAGCAGTTTCCAACGCTAAAGTAAGAAATACAGAAACCTCACCGACATGTTTTTCCTCTCACCTTCCTGTAAGGAGCCTCAAGCACTGCTTCATCAGCATCGTCTGCCATTTTCTCTAAACGCCTGTGCCGGCTTCCGGGAGCCTGTGGTGCTGAGTTCAGGAAGCCGCCGCTGCCGCCACTGCTACTGCCGCCGCCACTACCGCCGCCGCTGCCGCCGCTGTGGCTACCGTTCAGCCCCCAGGCGCAGGCCGCGTGACCGCCCAGCCAGAGTATCAGACTCCGAGGACCGTTAGGCCAGAGCGAACCCAAATCTCGCGAGACGGGGCGGGTCTCTAGGGCAAAAGCAGTTGGTGGACGGCCTGTCAATCTTTCAGAGAGCTCCCAGCCGTGTGGAGCTTCGCGTTGGCCTCCCGCTCGTGGCGCCCCCTCACGGCCCCAGAAAGTAATATTTGAACGTTCCCTGCGCATTGTACAAATGTCCAGTTCCCTGTTTACAATTCACTTCGTAATTTCTTTCTTTTTTTTTTTTTTTTGAGACGGAGTTTCGCTCTTGTTACCCAGGCTGGAGTGCAATGGCGCGATCTCGGCTCACCGCAACCTCCGCCTCCTGGGTTCAAGCAATTCTCCTGCCTCAGCCTACCGAGTAGCTGGCACTACAGGCACGTGCCACCATGCCCAGCTAATTTTTGTATTTTTAGTAGAGACGGGGTTTCACCATGTTGACCAGGATGGTCTCGATCTCTTGACCTCGTGATCCACCCGCCTCGGCCTCCCAAAGGGCTGGGATTACAGGCGTGAGCCACCGCGCCCGGCCCGTAATTTCTTTCTTTCTTTTTCTTTTTCATTTTCTTTTTTTTTTTTTTTTTTTTGAGACAGAGTCTCGCTCTATCAGCAGGCTGGAGTGCAGTGGCGTGATCTCGGCTCACTGCAACCTCCGCCTTCCCCGGGTTCAATCGATTCTCCTGCCTCGGCCCCCTGAGTAGCTGAGACTACAGGCACCCGCCACCACAGCCGGCTAATCATTGTATTATTAGTAGAGGCGGGGTTTCACCATGTTGATCAGGATCGGCTCCTCCTCTCTTGACCTTGTGATCTGCCTGCCTTGGCTTCCCAAAGTGCTGGGATTACAGGCGTGAGCCACCACGCCCGGCCCGTGTTCCCATTTCACAGTTAAACTGAGCCAGGTCCTGAGAGGCTGGGAGTCAGGACTCAGTCACGGCCTTGACTCTGTCCTCAGTCCAGAGACCCAGGTTGAGCCATTCCCAGCGCTGTCTCCTGCATCTTACAGTAGCGACCTCCCACAGTTCCCAGCTCTGAAATCACAGTCCAGCGCCAACTTGTTTTTTTCTCTACCCGAATCCGGCTGCGGACAGTCTGGACCCACCAGTACCCTGTTGATGCCCCTGAGCCCTGCATTTTTGCTTACTACACAAATACGCACTGTTCACCAAACAACGAAAAGAGAAGCCATTGTGTTTACTAGACTTTTGAGACAGGGTTTCCCCTTGTCCCCAGGGTTGAATACAGGGGTGTGGTCATGGCTCATGGCAGCCTGTACCTCCCAGGCTCAAGCAATCCTCCTACCTAAGCCTCGGGAGTAGCTAGGACTACAGAAACCTGCCACCATGCCCGGCTAATTTTATTCATGTTTTGTAGAGATGGGGTCTCGTTAGGTTGCCCAGGCTGGGTTGCTGGACTTTTGAGCCAAGGAAACTTGAGCGGATCCCATCACCTGAAGGGACCACGTGTCCTTGAATAATGGACAGCCACCATTTCTGCCCTGTCTACCGTATGTGAGTTTGACAGGCCTCTCCAGGCCTGGATCTGCCTCTAATGTAGGGTTCAAGTGATGCAGGCCCGTGGGTTCCTGGAAGAAACCACAGAGCGCTTCTCCAACGAAGAGCTTCTTACGCGTTCCTCGCAGCGGCTGCGGGGCCCGGCGGCGCCCTCCGTTAATGCCGGCAGCGCCACCAAGCGGCCAGTTGGGAAAGAGCGGCCACCTCACTTCAACGAAGCAGGGATGAGGAGCGGGTGGGGAGAGCCCCGCTTCGGTCGCGGTCGGGTGGACACCATCCCGGCGGGGAGGAGCCAAGATCTTGCTCTAGGTTTCACTCTGGTATCCAAGACCTCAGGATTCCTGCTCAGATGGCACTGAACCCACGTCTGGGGCTTGTATGTGTTCCTATAGGTCTGACCTTGAGAGGGTGGAATGTACCTGCAAGCCAAGCGTACGGTCAAGAGGTGACTGTCTACTGGGGATGTCTGAGGTATTCACAAGTATGAGTGCGGTGCAGGGTGGAAACGGGGGTGGGAAGAGAAAGGGGGTGGACCATCATTTTTACTTTTTTTTTTTTTTTTTGAGACGGAGTTTCACTCTGTCACCAGGCTGGAAGTACAGTGGCGCGATCTTGGCTCAAGGCAACCTCCGCCTCCCGGGTTCAAGCGATTCTCTTGCCTCAGACTCTAGAGTAGCTGGGACTGCAGGATGCCTGGCTAGTTTTTGGTATTTGTAGTAGAGACGGGGTTTCACCATGTTGGTCAGGCCGATCTCGAACTCCTGACCTCAGGTAATCCACCCACCTCGGTTTCCCAAAGTGCTGGGATTACAGGCTTGAGCCACCTCACCCAGCCTATTTTTACTCTTGTTCCAGGCTCTCCAAATGTTAGGGACAGGCCTGGGAAGATAGGCATGGGGACTGGGAGGTGGAGTGTCACTGCAATTTAAAATAGAATGGCCTCTTACTAAAGAAGAGGAGGAAAGGAGTAGCATGTGTAGCTATCACTGAAAGTGTCCTCCAGGCCCAGGAAAACTGAGTGCGAAGGCGCGCAGAGGCAGCCCTGTGCCCGGCACGCCCAGGAAAAGTAAACCTGGGTACTCCCCAAGGTACCTGCCACATCTGTGTTTGTGCAAAACGTAGAAGAAATAGGCCCTTGATCAATGTTGGGTTGAATGAATGAATGGTCTCACCTCCTGGAGCAGCTGCTCCCAACAGCACACAGCTGCGTCTTCTTCCCGGCTCTGTGCCAAGGGGCGTTTCGACTTTGCTTTGATCCCGATGACCAGCCACTGCTATTCTTCAGGCCAGGATTTCCCCAATCCTTGCTGTTTTGAAAAATACATTCCGGTTCCCTTGAAACTCTCTCCTTATCACTTCCACTTTCCTGTTTTCATCTGCCGCTCCTCGGCACCCTCCATCTCCCCACGGTGTCCCCATGACACTGCCTGCATGCCGGTTGACCCCAGCCTGGGAGCTTCTCAGGGACGCCCAGACCGGACACGGCTGCAGACAGAGCTGAGAGGGCAGCCTCTGGGCTGTGGGGGCGGAAGTGAGGGCCTGGGAGGTGGCAGCTCAGGCCTACGGAAGGACAGAGTCCGAGCTCGGAGATGTGACCTGTTAGGTCTCAGCCACGGGAAGGAGTTTGGGGATTTACCCAGATAAGCAAAAAAGACAAAAAAAAAACAAAAAAAACCTATTTTGGGGGACAGGTCACGAAGTTCTGACCTCACATAGAGCCTGACTCTCAGATTTCCTGTGGGTGGCTTCTAGGTTCCCTGCTACTGCTCTGGACACCTTCTACCCTCAGAGACAGAAGGGCTCCCCAGGGGACGGTGCATGGTGGCCCCTTTTAGTGAACATGGCTACAGCTCTCCACTTTCGAGGCTGCCCTCTCCTGCCCCATTGGCACACGCTGCCCTCCCTCCTGCCCTTCCTGCCCTCCTCTGCATCTGCTCAGCTATAGGCCTGAGCTCAGGTGGCCTTGCCCCAGGAAGTTCGTCCTGGCCGGCAAGGTCCCACGTCCTAATTCTGGGTTCTGTTAATGGGCCCACTTGGTGAGTGATGCAAAGCCAGTCTTCTACTTTATTCGTTTTTTTTCATTTTCTCTTTCTGTGTGTGTGTTTTACTTTTATTTTTGTTTTCTTTCTCAAACATTTTCAGGCTGGGCACTGTGGCTCATGCCTGTAATCCCAGCACTTTGGGAGGCTGAGGTGGGCGGATCACCTGAGCTCAAGAGTTCGAGACCAGCTTGTCCAACATGGCGAATCCCCATCTCTAAAAAAAAATACAAAAATTGGCTGGGCGTGGCAGCAGGCATCTGTAATCCCAGCTACTCCAGAGGCTGATGCAGAAGAATCAGTTGAGCCTGGAAGGGGGAGGTTGCAGTGAGCCAAGATTGCATCATTGTACTTCAGCCTGGGATACAGAGTGAGACCCTGGCTCGAAAACAAAGCATTTTCAGAATACAGGTTCCTCTTGCAGACCTTAATGTTTATATTTAATACTAGCAACCAAGGGTGACAATAAACCATGTTGCATTTGGGATGGCATAGAGCAGGGCGTGGCGTGCATGGCATTAGAGCTGTGTCCTAGAAGCCCGCTGCCGTGCCGGACACTATTCCTGTAGTTGGTAGAGTGTGCAGGCTGCAAGAAGGTCCTGAGGAACACTAGGGTGGCCAAGGGACGTCCAGAGGCTCAGGAGGCAAGGATTCACCAGCAGAACTGGAAGCATTTCAGTAGTTCTTTCTTTTTTCTTTTTATAATTTTATTTTATAGATGTGGGGTCTTGCTGTGTTGCCCAGGCTGGTCTTGAACTTCTGGGCTTAAGCAGTCCTCCCACCTTAGCCTTCCAAAGTGCTGGGATTACAGGCATGGGCCACCATGCCTGGCCTCTTTTTTCTTTATTTGAGATAGGGTCTTGCTCTGTCATCCAGGCTAGAGTGCAGTGGCATGGTTATACCTTGCTTCACCCTCAAACATTGTAATTACATGGCTCACACCTGTAATCCCAGTGCTTTGGGAGCCTGAGATGGGAACTCCTGGCTTCAAGGGATCCTCTCAGCTCAGCCTCCCAAAGCATTGGGATTACAGGTGTGAGCCATGGTGCCTGGTGGATTTCGGTATTTCAAGAACTGGTAAGCCTGTCTGAGGCGGTGCATACTGACTGAATATTGTCTTCTGTAAGTTCTCTGAGGACATTTATTGTCTCAGTTTACAGATTAGAAAACTAAGATTCAGGGGGATAGGTTCAAGGTCACCCACCTATGATGTGATGGAGCCAGGGCTCTTACATGTCTTGGCTGACTTTGTGCTTTTTGTTTTTCTTACACCAAGTCTCACTTTGTCACCCAGGCTGGAGTGCAGTGGCGCTATCTCAGCTCACTGCAACCTCTGCCTCCCAGGTTCAAGCTATTTTCCTGCCTCAGCCTCTCGAGTAGATGGAACTATAGGCATGTGCCACCATGCCTGGGTAATTTTTGTCTTTTCAGTAGAGACGGGGTTTCACCCTATTGGCCAGACTGGTCTCGAACTCCTCACCTCAGGTGATCCGCCTGCCTCGGCCTCCCAAAGTGTTGGGATTACAGGTGTGAACCAGCGTACCCGGCCTCTTGGCTGACTCTGAAGCATGAGTTTTGAAGCAGTGTCCTTTAGGTGGAGAGGAGGTGCCATGCGGAGCACTTCCTGGGGCCAGGCCTGGGTCCACACATGACAGCCTACCCAAAGGACTGTGCAGTACCCAGCTCCTGCCATGCTCCCCAGTGATACCCACCTTCGGATATCACACCGTGTAATCCCTCCTCTTGAGTAACTTGCTTTGAATTACTTGAAGACGTCAACACGAGGGACGTCTCTTCTGTGATTAGATTGCCAAAGATCCTGACTTCTGTTTTGCTACCAGACTCTCCCCTGTTGGCTTTGATGCAGTAAGTTTGGGAGGCCCACACGATAAAGACAAAGACCAGCAGCTTTGTCGGGAGCTTCCAGTGCATAGCCAGCTAGGAGCTGAGTTTGGTGGTCTAACATCCCCTCAGGAATGAGATCCTGCCCACAACCATGCGAGCGAGTTTGGAATCCGTTTCTGCTCAGAGGAAGCTTCAGATGAGCTCCAGCACTGGTGGAAATTTTTTTTTTTTTTTTTTTGAAACGGAGTCTTGCTGTCGCCCAGGCTGGAGTGCAGTGGCGCAATCTCAGCTTACTGCAACCTCTGTCTCCGGGTTCCAGCGATTTTTGTGCCTCAGCCTCTCGAGTAGCTGGGACTGCAGGTGCATACCACCATGCCCGGCTAATTTTTGCATTTTTAGTAGAGATGGGATTTCGTCATGTCGTCCAGGCTGCTCTTGAACTCCTGACCTCAAGCCATCTGCCCACCTCGGCCTCCCAAAGTGTTAGGATGACAGGTGTGAGCCACTATGCCTTGCCCCTGGCAGACATTTTGATTGCAGCCTTAGGAGACACCCTGAAGCAAAGATCTCACCAAGTCATTCTTGGATTCCTAACCCACAAAGACTTGGAGATAATATCTGCGTGCTTTTTTAATCATCTAAATTCGTAAGTGAAATAGGTAAGTGATACAGATATATGTCAAATAATATAAAAACGATGGGAGTTATATTATCTAGACAAAGAGTAAGACACAACACTTTTAGTTTGATTTTATTTAATTAATTACTTTATTTCTGAGACAGTGTCTGACTCTGTCACCTAGGCTGCAGCTGTGGCAAGACCCTGGCTCATTGCAACCTCCACCTCCCAGGTTCAAGTGATTCTTGTGCCTCAGCCTACTGAGTAGCTGGAATTACAGACGTACACCATGATGCCTGGCTAATTTTTGTATTTTTAGTAGAGACGGGGTTTCACCATGTTGGCCAGGCTGGTCTCAAACCCCTGACCTCAAGTGATCCGCCTGCCTCGGCCTCCCGAAGTGTTGGGATTTCAGGTGTGAGCCACCATGCTCGGCCTCTACCCAGATGTTTAAAACAAAGTCTTGGCTGGGTGCTGTGGCTCACACATGTAATCCCAGCACTTTGGGAGGCCGAGGCAGGAGGATCACTTGAACCTAGGCGTTTGAGACCAGCCTGGGCAACATAGTGGGACCTTGTCTCTAAAAAACATAAAAAAATTAGCCCGGAGTGGTGGCACGTGTCTGTAGACTCAGTTACTCAGAAGGCCAAGGTGGGAGGATCACTTGAGCCTGGGAGGCTAAGGCTGTGTGAGTCATGACTGTGCCACTGCACTGCAGCCTGGGTGACAGAGCAAGACCCTCTCTCAACAAACAGACACACAACAAACAAAAAAACAAATCTGGTAGACGTTGCAAAACTATGTTTTCACAATTACAAGCAGTTAACTGTCTTTTTTTTTGAGATGGAGTCTCACTCCTGTTGTCCAGGCTGGAGTGCAAGTGGCACGATCTTGGCTCACTGCAACCTCCGCCTCCCGGGTTCAAGAGATTCTCCCGCCTCAGCCTCCTGAGTAACTGGGATTACAGGGGCCCACCACCATGCCTAGCTAACTTTTAAAATATTTTTTTAGTAGAGACAGAGTTTCACCAAGTTGGCCAGGCTGGTCTTGAACTCCTGACCTCAGGTGATCCACCCACCTCGGCTTCCCAAAGTGCTGGGATTACAGGTGTGAGCCACCGCTCCCAGCCAACTGTCTTTAAATATTTCTCTGAGACAGAATATTCGCTAGTTGAAGCAAATCATCAAATTATTAGTTAAGTAAATGTTAATTAAACAAGCTCAAGAGATAAGCCACGGCAGAGTGGGTTATTTGGATCAAATGCCACTGCTGAAAACAACGAATTAGGCAGGCACGGTGGCTCACGCCTGTAATCTTAGCACTTTGGGAGGCCAAGGGAAGCAGATCACTTGAGGTTAGGAGTTCAAGACCAGCCTGGACAACATGGTGAAACCCCATCTCTACTAAAAATACAAAAAATTAGCTGGATGTGGTGGCACAAGCCTGTAATCACAGCTACTTGAGAGGATGAGGCATGAGACTCCCTTGAACCCAGGAGGTGGAGGTTGCAGTGAGCTGAGATCGCACCACTGCACTCCAGCCTGGGCAACACAGTGGCACTCTGTCTGGGAAAGAAAAAAAAAAGAAAGAAAACAACAAATTCTAGAATAATACAAGTTTTTAAAAGCATTTAAGTTTGGACATGTCAGTACCAAATTATTGGGCCAAAATTGAAATGTAAATAGGTACCGGGAGATGTAAGCAGAATTTGGAAATCACTTTTGCCTTGACGGCATTTGTTGGTCCTGACAAATTGAGACTTTCCTTTCACAGTCTCATGGATGATGCCAGACAGAAATAAATGTTTAAGTCCATGAAAGTTGGGAAGTTCAATAGAAAATTTCTCCCACAAGAGGCTAAGATTGCAAAAGGCCACAACTCTGGAGTAAGGATAAATACACTAGATATACACTAGTCCTTCTGGGGGTTATCAGTTGGAGTTCTCATTGCCTGGGTGGTACAAGGAACATCAAACTCTGGACTTTGTTTAAGGTAGCTCTGGTGGGGCAGAGCCTCTAAGCACCCTGCAGAGGCAAGTAAAACCCTTTTGTGAACAAGGTAGTGTTATCCCGGACCTGAAATGATTCCTATAAATATATTTTTAGTGCAACGAGCAGCACACAATGAAAGGTAACCTGACACCAAAAGAAAATAAGGTATTGTGAGGAGAACCAGGAAAAAGAACAGGCAAGAGAATCAGATCTACAAATGCCTTGACTGCTGGATTAATCAGAGAGGGGTCCTCCCATTGACACACAAAAAACTAAAACCCACAAAAATCTAATTAGCATGCTTAAGGAAATAAAGAAGCTAGAAAATATCTGCAGGAAACTTTCAAGAGTGATATAGCAGATTTTTTTTTCCTACTCTTTCAATGACTTTGAGACACAGCAGATTTTAAAATGAAGCAAAAAGAACTTGTACAAATAAAAAATACAATAACTGAAAATTAAAAGTTCAATAACAAATGGGTGTCACTGCAGACTGGACACAATTAAAGAGAGAATTAGTGAATAGGAAATTATCCAGAAGAAATTATCCAGAATGCAACATAAAGAAATAAGACAATGGCAAATAGAGAAGAAAGAATAAGATATATAGAAGACAGAATAAATTTGGTTTTATCCCAGAAGGAAACAAGAGAAAATAGAACAGAGGCAATATCTGAAGTGATAATAGTTAATTATTTTCTAGAATTGATATAAGACCCCAATCCACAGCTCAAGTCTAATAAAATAAATCCCTACCTGAATAAATAAGACATACTTCCATACATCTTAATAAAACTGAAGAAAACCAAGGACAAAGAAAAAAATCTTAAAGTAGCCAGATAAAAAAGGTAATGATAGAATCCTGAGGGTAATCAAATACTTTTTTTTTTTTTTTTTTTTAAAGACAGAGTCTTGCTCTGTCACCCAGGCTGGAGTGCAACGGCACGATCTCAGTTCACTGCAGCCTCTGCTCCTGAGTTCCAGTGATTCTCCTGCCTCAGCCTGCCAGGTAGCTGGGATTACAGGTGTGTGCCACCATGCCCAACTAATTTTTGTATTTTTAGTAGAGACGTTGTTTCACCATGCTGGCCAGGCTGGTCTCAAAGTGACCTCAGGTGATCTGCCCACCTCAGACTCCCAAAGTGCTAGGATTACAGGTGTGAGCCAATGCGCCCAGCCTATTTTTTCTTGAGCAGAGTTTTGCTCCATTACCCAGGCCAGAGTGCAGTGTCATGATCATGGCTTAATGCAGCGTTGACCTCCATAGTAGCTGGGAACACACGTGTGCACTACCACACCCAACTAATTATTTTTATTTTTATTTATTTTTTTAACTTTTTATTTTGGGTAGAAATGAGGTCTTGCTATGTTGCCCAAGCTGGTCTCGAACTCCTAACTTCAAGTGATCCCTCCACCTTAGCCTCCTAAAACGTTGGGATTACAGGCAAGTGCCACCACTCCCAGCCAATAGCACCCAATTTTACCCTTTGATAAGAGGGTAACTCAGTATGTTTAATTGCTAGGGTAATCATGATAAAATAGCACATATACTTTTCAAATTAGTAGGGGAAAAGGATGGAATGATTAAATTAAATAAAGTGATGAATAGCCAGGTGTAGTGGCTCAAGCCTGTAATCCCAGCACGTTGGGAGGCTGAGGCAGGTGGATTGCTTGAGCCCAGGAGTTTGAGACCCACCTGGGCAGCATGGTAAAACCCTATCTTTACAAAAAAATTTTAAAATTGGCTGGGTGTGGTGGCTTCCACCTGTAATTCCAGCTATGCAGGATGCCGAGGTGGAAGAATCACTTAAACCCAGGAGGTTGAGGCCACAGTGAGCTGTGATCATGCCACAGCACTCTATCCTGGGCAACAGAGCAAGATCTTATCTCAAAAAATAAAAATAAAATAAAATAAAAAAATAAAGTGACGGTAAGAAGAGAGAAAAACAAACATAGAACAGTCAGGACAAATAGAAAATTACAAAAGAGGCCAGGCCTGGTGGCTCATGCCTGTAATTCCAGCACTTTGGGAGGCCAAGGTGGCTGAATCATGAAGTCAGGAGATCAAGACCAGCCTGGCAAACATGGTGACACCCCCGTCTCTACCAAAAATACCAAAATAAGCTGGGCATGGTGGCTGGCACCTGTAATGCCAGCTACTTGGGAGGCTGCAGCGGGAGAATCGCTTGAACCTGGGAGGCGGAGGTTGCAGTGAGCTGACATCATGCCACTGCACTCCAGCCTGGTGAGAGAGCGAGATTCTGTCTAAAAAAGAAAAAGAAAGAAAATAACAAAAGCAGTGGTAGATTTAACTCATATATGTCAGTAATGCCATTAAATGTAAATGCATTAAGTGCTTTTGTTAATAGATCTTAAGACCATAGACGGTAACTTTACGTGGACCAGAGAGAGGGAACTCACCCACCTCCAGTCCACCAGGAGCCACGGCAGGGCTGGCAGCCAGGCGACCTGCTTCCTGGTCCTGTGTTCTGTCGACTCTGCCCAGTTCAATTCAACCCCGCCCGCTGATGCTGAACAGCCTGTGCTGGTGAGGCCAGGGCCAATTTTGGAATATATAAATATATCAAACAAGGTTTCTGCCCTAAAGGCGTTTTCCCAAGTGAGGAGAAAATATGATGTGCCATGAATTCCTGGGATACATACTCCTCTAAGGGCATATGGACACATCCTATTTTCACGGGGGCCGGGGTTGGGGTGGTGATGTTTTGGGGCTGTGTCTCAGCATGGCCCTGCCTGTGCCTGGGTGTCCACCGCCTTGGACACGCGCAGGCAGTGGGCAGGGCGGGAGGAGGGGCTTTTCTGAATGGAAATTCATCAGTGTGTTTCTGTCTGCTGCAGTTATCAGTGTTGCTATTTCAGTGAGTAATGGTAGAGCCTTCACTGGGCCCAAGGCAGACGCGGAGGGTGGGGGTGCGGGCCCGTGATACGGCCGGGGTCCTCTGTCGTCAGAAAACATGAGCTCATGCCAAGGTTTCCGCAGGTCACTGAGATAGCACCGGCTCTCTGGAGACAGGCGTGACCCCTGGGTCGGCTCCTCATCATTGAACTAAGTGGGCTCAGTGTCGGCCTGAACGTTAGTGGTGATAAGGACCGGATAATGGTAGCCAAACTCCCACGGCCTCTTCAGGCCTCCCCCGGGGCCCTGGGGCCAGCAAGAGGGCAGGTCAGGGAGGGGCCACGAGGAGGAGCAGGCTGGGAGGCTGCTGGCGCCTTTGGCTCAGCCGGTGGGGCTCTGAACCCTTTGGAGTGTGCCCTGGGGACCAGTGTGTCCATGCCCCTGCCTCCAGGCCAGTCACTAGGACCAACAGATGTCCCCGGGAAGACAGCAGCCACGACTGTGTCCTGGAAGCATATCAGACTGGCAGCACTTCCCTCTCTGGACTTGTTTTTGTTTCATCAAATTTGCTGGATCTGTTGGGAAATTTGAGTGAGGGGGGAAGTAGTGGACGTGTGCCAGGCTCTGCTGTGGACCTGGGCTCAGGGTTACCTGCTGGTGGTTTCAAGTGGGAAAGGCCGGAGCTTGATCACAGCACACACAGCGCCTGGGGATGTTTCTCAGCCTCTGCACTCCCTGGTCCTGAGTCAGCCACCTGTGAGGTCAACCTTCCTAAGCCTTCCTGGGCCTTAAAGTAAGCCACGCCACCTCTAAAACCATGACACCTGTGTGTAACCCAGATGGGCGCACGGTCCTGGTCGTGGGTCTGCATCTCTGGGCTGCTCCCCAGCATACAGGGGAAGGCAGGAGGTGGGTTTAGAGCCGGGAGGGCTTCAGGTCGCCTCCTGGGGCAGCCACACTTTTGCGTACTACCTCATCCCTCTCATGCCCCTCTATTGCTGGTCCAGGACTGAGCCTTTTCTTTCTCCCCAGAGCAGCCTCCCGGGAGCCACTGTTTTTTTTGAGTGCAGTGGCGCTATCTCGGCTCACTGCAACTTTCGCCTCCTGGGTTCAAGCGATTCTTGTGTCTCAGTCTCCCAAGTAGCTGGGACTACAGGTGCACACCACCACACCTAGCTGATTTTTGTATTTTTAATAGAGATGGGGTTTCACCATATTGGTCAGGCTGGTCTCAAACTCCTGACCTCGTGATCCACCCACCTTGGCCTCCCAAAGTACTGGGATTATAGGCCTGAGCCACCGCGCCCGGACGCAAAGGAAATCATTCGAGGTGTCATTGTTTCCGATGTTACTTTAAGTTTTGAAAAATAAAGCTCCTGCATTTTGCAGGTGGACAGTCTCAGACCGCAAAGCAAGTCAGCACTACCGCAGAGGGAATCCCAAACGCGCTGAGAACAGCCACGCTCTCGCTGACTGGAACCCGAGTGACATCTACTGGAGCAAGCAGGCACTGCACGTGCACGGGCGGCCGTTCAGTCATTCCCGTTATTCCAACACAATCGAATTTATGCAGAAAATTTACATGTATCAATTCTATGGGCTATTTATGACTATATGCACACGCAGAAAGTGGAAAATATGCCTGTAAATGATAAACATAACTTCAAGATAGTAGTTACCTCTGGGTTGGGTAGGGGTGAAGGAGTGGTAAAGATTTTAGTTTTATCTGTAGCAATTTTTTTCATTTATTTATTTGTAGAGGTGGGGGTCTCACTGTGTTGCCCAGGCTAGTACTGGTTTCAAGCAATTCTCCCACCTTGGCTTCCCAAAGTGCTGGGATTATAGGTGTGAGCCACCGGGCCTGGCCACAATTTGTTTTTTCTTTCAAAAGATCCGATACCAATGTGCCAAAGTATTGACATCTATTAAATCTTTCAGGGTGGTCATACTGAGCTCTGTTTTTCTGTACTTATTTCTATGTTTAAAATAGTTCGAAATAAATGTAGTTTATATTAATAGTAATAATTATACAGTATATATTATACTATGTATTTATTACATTGTATATATTTTATATTTGTTATATGTTACATACTTACATTTAAGGAAGGACAATAAAAAGTAAAAATGAAAATTTGTGGTCCAGGTTATTGGTCCAAATGGTAGCAGGGCAGTTTAATAGCAGTTTAATAGTTTTTTGTTTTTGTTTTTGTTTTTTTGAGATGGAGTTTCGCTTCGTCTCCCAGGCTGGAGTGCAATGGCGTGATCTCGGCTCACTGCAACTTCTGCCTTCCAGGTTCAAGCGATTCTCTTGCCTCAGCCTCCTGAGTAGCTGAGATTACAGGCACGCGCCACTACGCCCGGCTAATTTTTGTATTTTTAGTAGAGATGGATTTCACCATGTTGGCTAGGCTGGTCTTGAACTCCTGACCTCAGATGATCTACCCACCTCAGCCTCCCAAAGTGCTGGGACTACAGGCGCGAGCCACCACGCCTGGCCCAAAAGTTCTTAATACTTGTTGGCTGCTGTTATTATTATTAATACGTTTCCTGGAGCTGACTAGAGAAACCGTACAGCAACCGAAGCTCGTGTATAGGCCAGAGGAGAATCACGCTCTTCAACAGTGGTGACAAGAGGAAGACACACTGAGAAGACTCATTAATTTGCTATTATTGAAAAATGGTACATACCCCATAGGAAGATGTGGCATAGAATGTCAGAATGTTCTTAGAATTGGGAAACTGTCATGCAGGAGGCTGAAAGAGAAAGCCAAGATGACCATTTTATTTCCAGATTACAGTTGCCGCCTAGATATAATCACAAAAATGACCTGCCACTATTAGAACTGAATCCAAAAGCCACTACCTAACACAGGCAGCAGTGCCAGAGCAGGGCTCATAATGTTTTCATAATTCAAGTTATACCTTTATGGGTTTTTACATATCCAGGTACCTATTGTACTATTATTTGCAAAGTATATCTTTAAAACCTCAGTTTTTATGCCAGAGATTTGAATGTAATCAGTCTGGGTTGTGTCCTGGGATTTAAAACAATGTCCCCAGTTGATTGTAAACATGAGCCGTGATGGAAAACCGTTTCTTCAAAGCAAGAAAGGGGAATCCCAGTGCCAGGGATGAAGACGAACTGAAAGGCAGAGTGGCAAGTGTGACAGCCTGGGTGTGGAATCTGAGGAATGGCCCTAGGACCACGAAATCATTCCTACTGGCCAGAGGCTTGGATTTTAATACTCTCACGGGGACAGGTGATGAGGCCTTAGGCTTCTAAGAAAGGGGAGCTGGATCTGAGATTCATGCAAAAGTGAGGACCCTTGAAAAGCTGCCTGCTCAGTGAATGGGGTACCAGACAAGTCCTAACTGCTGGTGAGGGAGACTTGATTTGCTTAGGGCTCTTGGTGGGGAAAAAAGTCTCTCTCGCATAATAAACCAAAACCTAAGCTGTGAAATTCACTTAAACATTGGTCCAAACAACTCAAATGTCCATCCATGGATGAATAAATAGACTAAATGTGGAACATATGTATAATGGAATACTATGCTGCCTTAAAAAAGGAAGGAAATTCTGATACATACCATAACATGGATGAACCTTGAGGACGTCTAAGCCAAGTGAAAGCAGCCACATGCAGAAGAACAAATACTGCCTAATTCTACTTACATGGGGTACCTAAAACAGTCAAATTAATAGACCACATACACTTTTCTTCTGTTGCTTATGTGGTATAATCCATATATATTCTACAAGTGTAAAAAACTTGCATATTTGGGGAATCTTTTCATTTTGGTGTAGAGGCCGTTGGTGTTTTTTCTGAGTGATACATTGTTATACCATGCTATAATATAATTCACCTAAGGAAACATCAGACACAAGAAAAAAGGAAAAAATTAAAGACATAAAAACAACAGCAAAATACTATAACATGTTTAACCACAGCCCTGTCCATTCACATTTAGGTTGTTTATAATTTTCACTACTACAGATAGTTCTGCATGAGCATTCTTGTACATATTTCTGCGTGGATAGATGCAAGCATTTCTCTTGGGAAGCTATGGAAGGTAGACTTCCAATCAAGAGAAGACACATTTAACATTGTAATATTTTAACGTTTAGAGATTGCTCTCTGTAAAGACTGTATCAATACACACCCTCATAATCAGTGTATGAAAATACACATTGCTTCATCCTTTTACCAAAACTAGTTGTTTTTCCTTTTTTAAAGGTTTTCCCTCTGATTTTGTCTTTCTCCTTAGCATCCTCCACCCCTTGTCTCCCTTCTTGCCATCTCCTTCTCCTTCAGCAGCCCCCGGGCAGACAGGATTCACAGACTCATACGTGGCATTCAAGCCATAAAATGGCCCCAATGTATAGCCATGTGGTCAGAAGTTATGGGATGAAAACACTCAAATAGACACACACAGGGGTTTGCAAAATCACACACTCACGTCTTCACACACAAACACAGTATTCTTTCCAGTCAAGATAAGAATATTAGTGGGAAAGTCCTGCTGGACTATCTCATTTCCCTGTGTGGGCGGCCCAGATAAGTGGCCGCTCAGGTCTGGACAATAATACCCAGGCTGACAGCTTGTCTGCAGCCCCTCCGCACCCCCACCCCGCCCCAAGCAGCCTCTGCGAAGCTGACTCTTCTGGGGTGGGGCCTGGCAGGGGGTGCACAGCTCTGAGCAGACCCAATGGGCAGACAGTGATGGCAAGAGGCACTCCTGGGGCCTGGGAGGGGGTGAAGCTCATGGCAGCGGCAGTGCTGGGGATACACTGGCCAGGCCGGTGCCCAGAATCACCAGGGCTATGATGGCAAATCAGAGTCATTAGAGCAACCGTGGGGCCCCAAGTATCATGCTAGGAAGCGGGGATGCGGGTGGCTCAGCTTGCGGTGTGGCCACGCCAGGTTTGCAGACCTCCTTCCTTCCTTTCTTCCATTCCCAGGGCACAAGGGCAGGCTGGTGCCTGAAAACAAGGCCTCCCTCTTCCTCCGCTGCACCCCTCCTCTCCCACACCTCTCAGGCTTTATGCTGTGCCTCTTGTTCAGCGGTTTAGGAGGTTCCTGGGACTCTGCTAGCTTTGGAGAATACAAAGAAGCCCCGTTCTTGCCTCCGAGGACCTCACAGTCTCGGGGAACCTCCAGGGCCCACCCGCCACTGCAATTCCAGATGGTCTCTCCCCCTTCTTGTAGTGCAAGGGACAGGGTCTTGCTATGTTGCCCAGGCTGGTCTCAAACTCCTGTCCTCAAGTGATCCTCCTGCTTTGGCCTCCGAAAGTGCTGGGATCACAGGCATGAGCCACTGTGCCCAGCCATCATTTCCTCTGCATGCCAAGTGAAGTCATGGGGAAGGGCATCTGGAGTGGTGAGTGGGGCTCTCGCTTCCTCAGGATGGCAGAAAGTTCTATCTTGATCTGAGGCTGGGATCAGCTTGCTCCTTGTACCATATCCAGGGTTGGAGGAGAGGCTGGAGCCTGGGAGACTCTGCCTGGAAACCTGGAGACCGCGGCAGGCCTTGGAGTATAAAGCCACCCACTTTGATGGTCTCATCTGATTCCTACCACCTGGAAGGGAGAACGAGCAAGACTTCTTGCATCTGTCACAGATGAGGAAACTATAGCCTACAATGGATAAATGACTCACTCAAGGCTGCACAGCTGGGAAGGAAAGAACCCAGGTCTCCGGACTTGAAATCTGGCATCCTAGCCATGGGCCATGTTCTTGGAAACTTGCATCACACGGCAGAGCCCCCGAAGGAGGCCAGACTCTCTGGAGGGCATTCTCTCAGGACTTAGACTTCTGTGGACACCCTTAGCAAGGGGTAGACAGTGAAAGCCACACTTACGCCCTATGCAGCCCCCAATACTGGTAGTAGATACCACATTGTTAAAAAGAGGGAGAGAAACATGAAGGGCGGACCTGAGGGTAGCCCGCCAGGCAGGTACTTATGAGCTGCTTGCGTGTATATATGCCTCATATTTTCAGCTCCAGTGGATGAAGTTACTGGCCTTTTTCTTAGACACAGCCTGAGTCTTTTGCTCTCCAGTCTGATGGAGATCCCAAACCCTCAGACTTTTTCTTTTCTTTTTTGAGACAGAGTCTCGCTCTGTTGCCCAGGCTGGAGTACAATGGTATGATCTCCGTTCACTGTAACCTTCATCTCCCAGGTTCAAGCAATTCTCCTGCCTCCCTAGTAGCTGGAATTACAGGCACCCACCATCACGCCACCACGCTTGGCTAATTTTTTGTATTTTTACTAGACGGCGTTTTGTCATGTTGGCCAGGCTGGTCTTGAACTCCTGACCTCAGGTGATCCACCTGCCTTGGCTTCCCAAAGTGCTGGGATTACAGGCGGGAGCGACGACACCTGGCTTGACTTTTTACTTTTTATTTTCTTTCCTTTGCCCCTCCCTGCCCCCTCCCTCCTCCCTCCCTCTCTCCCTTCCTTTCCTTTTCTCTCCTTTCCTCCCCTTCTCATCTCTCCACCGCCCCCCGCTCCCCTTCCCTTCCCTTTCTTACTTTTTCTTCCCTTTTCTTCTAACAGAATCTTGCTTTATCACCCAGGCTGTAGTGCAGTGGTGCAATCACAGCTCATGCAGCCTCAACCTCCCAGACTCAAGAGATCCTCCTGACTCACTCTCCCAAGTAGCTGGGACTATAGGTGCACACCACCACACTAGGCTAATTTTTAAATTTTTAGTAGAGATACGCACTCACTGTGTTAACCAGGCTGGTCTCAAACCTCTGGGCTCAAGCAGTCCTCCTACCTCAGCCTCTTAAAGTGCTGGGATTACAGGTGTGAGCCATTGTGCTTGACCCGGAGCCTCCTTCCTCTTTCCTTCTTTCTTCCTCACTCCCTCCCTTCCTTCCTCTATTTAAAGTAAGACAAAACAAAAAAACTTGCATTTACTGAGTACTTACTACACACTGGGCACAAAGTAGTAATTCTTACAATAGTGCGCTGAGATGGTGACAATCATGTCCCTGTTTTACAGATGAGACCACTGAGGTCTGGCGAGGTTAGGTGACTTGCCTGGCTCGAGCACACATGGCTGTGGGAAACGCAAGCCCAGCTCCAGCGCTGCCCTCTTCCGGGTGACGGCGTGCGCTCCATTCCGGCCAGGGCAGGAACCAGCACCCTTAAAGAATTGGACCAGACTGGAAAAGACCAACAGTGAGGCCACCAGCACAGTGACATGCCCAGGTGGGATGTGACTGCTTCCCTGGGGCCACTGCCTGCCTTGAGCGACTCTTCCCGCCCTCCCTGCGGGCCCCTCCATAGTCACACTGGGTACCCTCAAGGAAGGGGGCTGAGGAGCAGGAGAGTGGGCCCCCAAATCTAGACAGTGATTGAGGCTTGAATTCCCACTCTGGATTAAAAACAACTGAGACTCTCAACCTGGACCCAGTGAACGGACTATGGTCAGTGGGCTTAGGATGGAGAGCAGGGACTCAGAAAGGGAGGCTCCTCTGCTGTCTGTGTAGCAGCCTCTAACTCAGCTACTGTGCACCCCACCGCAGTGTGGAGGAGGGAGGAAGTCAGGCTGACACAGGCAGCCACGTGCAGGAGCTGCGCTGGCCCCAGGCGGCAGGGGCCCTGGAGCAAGGCCGTGGCTTTTCTGATTTGAAGGCTGTGGCTGACACTCCACAGAGCCTCCTCCTGTGCCAAAGTAACCAGAGCAGAGGCCAGCCTCCGTGTTCTCTTCTGCTCTGGTTCCGGAGGCCTGGCTGGCTGATAGGAGCTGTGTCCCTTAGATGAAGTCATCTGTTTTGGTGCCAGGGAAGGGAAGGGCTGGGGGAGCCGGCGGAGGGGCCATCAGGGCCGAGCTCTGTCTGCTTTTCCCAGGCTGGCGCCGCGGGGAGGAAAGCCTGGGTCTTGTCTGGGAGTGCCCATCACTCGGAGGCAGTGGGTGGGTGCCCTGAGGGCAGGGCCTGTGCATTGTTAGGAAATCAGGAAGAGAAACAGGAGCCTGGCTGAAGTGTCAGGGAGCCGGGGTTTGCAGGCTTCTTGCTAATGTTGTCCAGCTGATGTTTGAATGATTTCCACGGTGATCGGATATGAGCACACATCTTGGAAGACACGCTATCCTACAATCTATGGAAGATGGAAAGCGCTGAAGGGCATTCAACACTGTGAACACCTGGCCTTGCTCTGCAGATGCTTCTGTGATTTGTTGCTCTTTGAGGGAAGCCCTATGCAGTTTGTACATTTTCTTTCTAGACCTCAGCTAAGCTTGAGGTTTTCATTAATTCTATCTCATCAATTAGAATCTGGGTAGAGGTCTGACAGGTGCTATCAATTCTTATCAACGAATAGAATCAGATGCACCAACATCTACTGATCTCTTAGGAGGCCCCAGATACGGTGCTAACCACAGCAACTTCCTCGTGTTCTATTGTGCAATTATTTTCCTGTTTATCAATGAGTAACTGAAGTTCAGAAAGTTAAGTACCTTCCCTAATGTCCCACAGCTAGTAAGTGACACACTGAGCTGAGTCCAGGCTGACTGCATCCCAGGCTCTAAGTCTCTAACATCCTTCAGTGCTGTCCTCCCAAGTACTCTTTTTTTTTTTTTTTTTTTTTTTTTGAGAGGGTCTCACTCTGTCACCCAGGCTGGAGTGCAGTGGTGCAATCTCAGCTCACTGCAGCCTCTAGTTCCTAAGGTCAACTGATCCTTCCCCCTCAGCCTCTGGAGTAGCTGGGACCACAGGTGTGCACCATCACACCTGGTTACCCTTTTTTTTTTTTTTGGAGACAGAGTCTCACTCTGTCACCCAGGCTAGAGTGCAGTGGTGCAATCCCGGCTCACTGCAACCTCCGCATCCCAGGTTTAAGCAATTCTCCTACCTCAGCCTCCTGAGTAGCTGAAATTACAGCTGTGCACCACCACACCTGGCTAATTTTTGTATTTTTAGTGAAGATGGGGTTTCACCATGTTGGTCAGGATGGTCTTGAACCCCTGACCTCAAGTGATCCGCCCACTTCAGCCTCCCAAATTGCTGGGATTACAGGAGTGAGCTACACAGCCAGCGCGGTGTTCTTCTCTTCACTGATTATTATTAATATTTTTGTTTTGCCTCCACCTGCCTTGTTTTCCAAATTTGTGTCTTTTACGTACATTTTGAATGTACAACTTTTTGTAGAATTGAACCCAATTGATACATCTTATCTTTGCTAAAGATTTCCACTTCCTAAGTGGTCAGAAATTGATTTCCACCCATTGTTTTTGCCAACTTCCTTCCTTAAATGCATGTGGTGTGGGGCATGGGGCACTGGGATGCCCCTGCAAAGACCTGGGATCCAGTGTGGCTTCTGGCCTCACTTACAGTGTATGTGATCCCAGCAATGTCCCTTCCCCTCTGCGGGGCTCAGTTTGCTCATCTTCACAGGTGATTTCCAAGGGCCTTGCCAGATCCATCTCCAGGCACGCGTGAGTGTGTCTGCAGGCACCGAGCTGCCATAGACAGTTGGGCCTCCCGGCTGCTGTCTCATGGGCCCACACCAGGGGCTGCTTTCCTGGCTCAGATCCAGCAATGGCAGGAGTGTCCCCCGGACAGCCTCGCCCCGTGCTCGCTCGGTTCTCAGCCCTACCCTGTCCCGTGATTAGGACACACATTGCTGTGCTCCTTGGTTTGGATTTTTATGTGGGCCCTAGCTCCTGCTTGCTGTGTGAGGAAGGCCACAGCTGTAACCTCTTGGGCCTTTATTGTCGTAAACTGTCACATTCTGCAAACACAGATCACAGAGCATTTGAAGAGTGGACATTCTTGCAGAGAAATTGTGCAAAGAGAGGCCTTGCCTTCATTAATCTACTTTACATTTATTTATTTATTTGAGATGGAGTCTCGCTCTGTCGCCCAGGCTGGAGTGCAATGGCACGATCTCGGCTCACTGCAACCTCCGCCTCGCCTCCTGGGTTCAAGAGATTCTCCTGTCTCAGCTTCCCAAGTAGCTGGGACTACAGGCATGGGCTACCATGCCCCACTAATTTTTGTATTTTTAGTAGAGAGGTTTCACCATGTTGCTCAGGCTGATTTCGAACTACTGACCTCAGGTGATCCACCAACCTTGGCCTCCCAAAGTGTTGGGATTTCAGGGGTGAGGCACCATGCCCAGCCCATTAATCTACTTTGCTTTTAAATTTTGTATTATTTTTATTTTTGATAGAAATAATAACAGAGGAGGTATAAGGGTATGACCATGAGTGCCACCTTGGGGCTGGGGTTGGATAAAGAAAGCCCCGACTGGCCGGGCACAGTGGCTTACGCCTGTAATTCCAGCACTTTGGGAGGCTGAGGTGGTTGGATCATGAGGTCAGGAGTTTTAGACCAGCCTGGTCAATATGGTGAAAACCCCACCTCTACTAAAAATACAAAAATTAGCTGGGTGTGGTGGCACATGCCTGTACTCCCAGCTGCTCCGGAGGCTGAGGCAGGAGAATTGCTTGAACCTGGGAGGCAGAGGCTGCAGTGAGCCGAGATCATGCCACCCTACCACTGCAGTCTAGCCTGGGAAATAGAGCAAGACTCTTGTCTAAAAAAAAAAAAAAAGCTGAACTATTATTTATTATTTTTACTTTTAATTGTGCTGCAAACCATATAACATGAAATTTACCATCATAACCGCTTTTTTTTTTGAGACAGAGTCTGGCTCTGTTGCCAGGCTGGAGTGCAGTGGCGCTATCTCTGCTCACTGCAATCTCTGGCTCCCTGGTTCAAGCGATTCTCCTGCCTCAGCCTCCTGAGTAGGTGGCATTACAGGCAAGCACCACCACGACCAGCTAATTTTTGTATTTTTAGTAGAGATGGGGTTTCACCATGTTGGCCAGGATAGTCTCGATCTCCTGACCTCGTGATCCGCCCACCTCAGCTTCCCAAAGTGTTGGGATTATAGGTGTGAGCCGCTGTGCCCGGCCCATAACCACCTTTGAGAGTTTGGTTCAATCCTGTGACATAGACCACACTTTGTTATGCAATAGGCCTCTAGAACTTTATCTTACAAACCAAAAGTGTCGGCTTTGCTTGTTATTGAATGCTGATTCTGCCCAAAGCATTGTGCTGACCATGAGGACCAAAAAGAAAAGGAAGCAATTGATTGCCAAGCAGAACTTCAGAAAAGACACAGAATTCCATCAGCTTGTCCACCCCCAACTCCCACGGACCCTAAGCAGTTGTGCTAAGGGCAGGAGAGGTGGAAGAGCAGGCAAAGTCTGCCACCTGGTGGCAGGAAAGAGTCACAGTCCACAAGGGAGGCTTCAAGAGGATTCCACAAAACAAGTGGAGAACAGGAAAGAGGAAGTAGACATTTACTCCAGGTACGCAAAACAGCAGGAATTGTTGGATAAATGGAAGTGAAAAACATTTTTGGCCAGGCAGAGTGGCTCAAGCCTGCAATCCCAGCACTCTGGAAGGCCGAGGCGAGCAGATCACCTGAGGTTAAGAGTTAGAGATGAGCGTGGCCAACATGCTGAAACCTTGTCTCTACTAAAAAAAAAAATAAAAAAAAATAAAAAAATAAAAAAGAAATGAGCTGGGCATGGTGGTGTGTGCCTCTAGTCTCAGCTACCTGATGAGGCTGAGGCAGGAAAATTGCTGGAACCCAGGAGACGGAGGTTGCAGTGAGACGGGATCGTGGCCACTGCACTCCAGTCTGGGCTACAGAGGGAGACTCCATCACAACAACAACAGAAACAAACAACAAACAAAAACCGCAACTTTTTTTTTTTTTTGAGACGGAGTCTGGCTGTGTCACCCAGGCTGGAGTCCAATGGCATGATCTTGGCTCACTGCAACCTCTGCCTCTTGGGTTCAAGTGAGTCTCCTGTCTAAGCCTCCTGAGTAGCTGGGATTACAGGTGTGCCCCACCATGCCCAGCTAATTTTTGTATTTTTAGTAGAGACGGGTTTTCATCAGGTTGGCCAGGCTGGTCTTGAACTCTTGACCTCGTGATCCGCCTGCCTCGGCCTCTCAAAGTGCTAGGATTACAGGCGTGAGCCATCGCACCTGGCCAAAACACAACATTTTTAAGAGACACATCTGGCTAATTTTAAAATTGTTTTTTGTTTGGCAGGGCACAGTGGCTCATGCCTGTAGTTCCAGCACTTTGGGAAGCTGAGACAGGTGGATCACCTTAAGTCAGGAGTTTGAGACCAGACCAGCCAACATGGAGAAATCTTGTCTCTACAAAAAATACAGAAATTAACCGGGAGTAGTGGCACACTACTCAGGAGGCTGAGACACGAGAATCATTTGAGCCAGGAGTCTGAGGTTGCAGTGAGCCGAGATGGCACCACTGAACTCCAGCCTGGGTGACAGAGGGAAACTCTGTCTCAAACAAAACAAAACAAAACAAAACAAAACAAAACAAAACAAAACAAAACAAAAACCCCACAAAAACAAAGCTTATGAGATACCACTACACACCCACCAGAGGGTGAAAATGTAGAAGACAGTCAATGCTGAGTGTCTGTGAAGATGGGTGGCAATTGGAACTCTCTCTCTTTGCTGCCTAGGCTAAGCGGGGACAGGGGCGGGGAGAACGAGCTCTTGGCCATGGTGGTTCACCATGGGATGAGCAGAATGTCAGTAGACCGTGGGCCAGCAGAACCCAGTACTTACTTGTAATTACTCTCTGTATCCTCCAAAGATTCTGCTTTACATGAGACACAGCGGACTACGAGGAGTAGAGCAAGAGTGAGGTGGGGCTCTTCATGGCTTAGGCACTTGCCTAAGCAGCCTTTCATGCAGAGAAATGAAGGGGAAACATCCTGTTCTGCCTCGATTACCATGTGGAGCATTGCGTTATTTCCATTTTCCTTCGAAAGACATTGAGAGCAGAATAAATAGATTTTGGCCTAACATTGACCTCTTGTTGCTTCCAGAATAACTAAGGCTTCTGAGCCCATGGTAGGGAACTGCGGAAGCGGGAAGACTTTAGATTCCCCTGGAGCAATGGTGAAGAAAAGCACAAGTATGCTCAGTAATATTAGGCAAGGTCTCCCAAGGGGCTTTTTAGATTTGTATTTTTGAGACAGGGTCTTGGTGACTCACCCAGGCTGTGTGCTGTGGTGCAGTCATGGCTCACTGCAGCCTCGACCCCCTCAGGCTCAAGCAATCCCCCCACCTCAGCCTCCTGAGTAGCTGGGAGTACAGGTGCGAGCTAACAGACCTGGCTAAGTTTTGTATTTTTTGTAGATACGGGCTTTCGCCATGTTGCCCAGGCTGGTCTTAAACGCCTGTGCTCAAGCAGTCTGCCCCACTTTGGAGTTCCAAAGTGCTAGGATTGTAGGCGTGAACCATCACACTCAGCCCCAAGGGGCTTTTGTATTTGGGCCTGGCTCACAGTTCTCAGCATCTGACATGAAATGAACCCAGTAAATAGAAGTTCTGAAAGTTGATGTGGCTGGGTTCCCTAGAAGCGATTTAGATTGTACTTACCAAGCCTCCAGGACATCTGCTTGCAAAGTCAGAAAGCCAGGCTGCTTATTTCTGGTGTGTGTGAGGGGCTCGTCCTATAGAGAACGCCTACTTAGTGTCAGGAGGCCAACTCAGATGACAGAGCCTTGTGAGTGCACATGGAGAGGACATAAGGCTTTGGACATTCTGCCAAATCCAATAAACGTCCTTCCCCACTCCAGGGAGGTTTTGGTCTGCGGAAGAGTCCTGGGACACCTCGAACATTTGTACTCCTCTGCCCTTCTCCAGGCACAATGAAGGCCATCAAGATACAGGCCGCACTTGTGAGGACTTGGGCTGGAGCTGGCCAGGCACCCAGGAGTCCACCTGCACCTGAGGCTAGGGGAGGAAAAGCACCATCAAGTGCACCCAGAGACTTTGGTTCAAGGTCTTTTATCCTTCTGGGAGGGAGCTAACTCCAGGGCAGCTGAAGGAAAGGTCAGTTTCTTCTGCAGCTT
The DNA here is from genome assembly GCA_004027835.1 of Alouatta palliata. NCBI lineage: Eukaryota > Metazoa > Chordata > Mammalia > Primates > Atelidae > Alouatta > Alouatta palliata. The sequence goes on along the minus strand of PVKV010003546.1, from coordinate 59,117 downwards.
CTCCTTCTCAATTCCTCTCTTGTCTAGCTCCTCCGGTGAGCAGAGCCGAGCAGTGCTAGCCTATGGGGAAAACCAGGCAGAAGCTAGAAATCTCCTGCCCAGATACCGGGAAGGGAATTTTTCAGACCAGGTTCAACCAATCAGGTCCTTTCAAAGTTCCAAGCTATGAGCTTAACGATCCCTGCCTTGTGGTCTGGTTGGAAGGGCTGATTTCTCTCAACGACCTGACTCATGCTTTTCTTTTCTTTTTTTTTTTTTTTTTTTGAGACGGAGTTTCGCTCTTGTTACCCAGGCTGGAGTGCAATGGCGCGATCTCGGCTCACCGCAACCTCCGCCTCCTGAGTTCAAGCAATTCTTCTGCCTCAGCCTCCCGAGTAGCTGGGACTACAGACACGTGCCACCATGCCCAGCTAATTTTTGTATTTTTAGTAGAGACGGGGTTTCACC